>CAVNZG010001372.1:0-203000 GCA_963693315.1 Diogma glabrata
GAACATATGGGTTTTTTTCATTGTTTTCGCGTGTATAATACACTCCTGAAATTTGGTCCGTTCCTCCCGACTCACCCTGTATATTGCAGTAAAGTTTATAAAAAAGCCTTTAACATTATTTTTGGAAACAGCTTTTATGTACAATTGTCTTTGACTTGGTGCTGTGTTTCAAGGGACTTGGGAATACTAAGATCTATCATTGTGAGGTAAAGCACACTAAGTCCTTTTTAACAAATAACAGTTACATAATATGACGTAATGAGCTATAACGGATCGGTCATTATATATATACGATCGCATTTCTTAAACTACACCGAACATTTTTGCTGGATACGTTGCGGCAAAGAATCTCTTGGACAAGTTCGCGAACTGGCCATATCCGGGTACAGTTTAAGTGGCTAGAGTTTAAAAAGTCGAATGATCTAGGGCGTTATAACTTCCGTTTGTTTGAATCATAATATTTTAATAAAATTTATAAATTTTGAATATTTGGACATATTTCTATCATTTTTTTCCAAATGACAATCTTGGCGCCCCAGGTTCCTGAAAAATCAGCTGTTGAAAAATCTAATGAACTTTTGTGTCCTTGATCTTGCAGAAAAGTTAAATTTAATTTTTTCGATTTATTGATATTGATATATTAAATCACTTTTGTTAGGGTTCACCGTCATTTGTGTTCATTTAGGACTACGATATACAAGTCGTTGAATGTACTACGGTTGTCTATCACCATCCTTAGATTTTTCGACGTTACATTTCTACAGACGTTTGGCTCTGCAAACTGGTTATTACTGTATGGCTGGTAACGCCTTCAGCATTACCGTCAATAATCATCCGTGAATAAACCTAAAATGGAAAGGGGAACATAAAAAACCTGACAAATAGTCAATCTCAAATCAGATTAATTTATCTTATCCAATGAATCGCTATACAGCATAAAAAATAATTAATTTTCCATAGATGAATGTTACTGTCATTAATTGCTGGTTACCTGCAACAAAAAACAAATAAAATAAATTATTCAAAAATTATAACATAACAAACCGTAACTTAGTGGTTGATTAGTTAACGTATGTAATTTAAACAATAATAGTTCTGTCAAAATCAAAGACACCATCGATAAGTTCGTCAATCACTCAATTATTTGAACGGTGGTCACACTTACAATTTGTTAGCTTCCGAAAATGATCACCACATGTTAATTTGTCGTTGTTGGTGGTTTTGTATTTGACAGAAAATTATATAAAAAAAACTGAAATTCTCTAAGTTAATCTCTCTTGCCTTTGGGCCGTTGTACTGTTGTGTACTAGTTTAATTCAATTGTTAATGTTAGTTTTAATTTTGTTTTGAAGTCTGTGTTAACCACTTAATGGTTTTTGTACAATTTTGTAAGTTGTGTAAAACGAAGCTTAGTCGAAATATAATAAAAAAGGTTGTATAACTTGTATAAATTACAACATCAAGTGTCTGTTGTTTAAGTTTGGTTGATGATTTGCCGCCATGTTGCAGCAGTTCCCAGTGCATGGTTAGTATAAATATTTGATAAATGTAATCAATATTGTTCATCGTTCCAGTAGTTATAATTGTGATATGCTGTATGCTGTGTGCAATAGTGGCACTGTCTTGTTTCATCCTTTGAATTAGTCGTCATCGTACTATTTATTATCAATTACTGCTGATGTATATTGCTATTGAGTCATCAGCAGCTGATTATATTATATATTAATTCATCATCATCGTACTGTTTATCGTCAGTTGCTGATGTGTAATGTTATTGAGTTGTCACCAGCTGATTGTATTATATAGTGATTTATCGTCATCATACTGTTTATTATGAGTTGCTGATGTGTACTGTTATTGAGTCGTCACCAACTGATTATAGTATATACTAATTCATCATCATCGTACTGTTTATATCAATTACTGCTGATGTATATTGCTATTGAGTCATCATCAACTGATTATAGTATATATCAATTCATCATCATCGTACTGTTTATTATCATTTACTGATGTGTAGTACTCCTGAGTCATCATCAGCTGAGTGTATTATATATTAATTCATCGTCATCGTACTGTTTATCATCAATTGGTTTCATCCTTTGAATTATTCGTCATCGTACTATTTATTATCAATGACTGCTGATGTATATTGCTATTGAGTCATCATCAGCTGATTATATTATATATTAATTCATCATCATCGTACTGTTTATCGTCAGTTGCTGATGTGTAATGTTATTGAGTCGTCACCAGCTGATTGTATTATATAGTGATTCATCATCATCGTACTGTTTATTATCCATTACTGCTGATGTATATTGCTGTTGAGTCATCATCAGCTGATTATATTATATATTAATTCATCATCATCGTACTGTTTATCGTCAGTTGCTGATGTGTAATGTTGTTGAGTCGTCACCAGCTGATTGTATTATATAGTGATTCATCATCATCGTACTGTTTATTATCAATTACTGCTGATGTATATTGCTGTTGAGTCATCATCAGCTGATTATATTATATATTAATTCATCATCATCGTACTGTTTATCGTCAGTTGCTGACGTGTAATGTTATTGAGTCGTCACCAGCTGATTGTATTATATAGTGATTTATCGTCATCATACTGTTTATCATCAATTGCTGATGTGGCATCGTCGAGTTCATATATTGTCAAATTACAAAAAAATACAGTCCACTAACGACCAGAGCTATCAATGGCAATGTACAGCATTTTTAAATATATTTTACTTTCTTTAGAATTCAAATAGCTTAATATCTATTCGGCCGAGAATTACAAGAGCTCAAAAAATAGAGCTAGTGGAACGAGTAGTCTCGAACTACTCTTTAGCGACAGGAAGGTTCCAGACGATCAACGGACGTCAGTCAAGAGATCGTTTTTGGAATGAGTTGGTAGTAGATCTCAACGGAATGGAGGGACCCATTAAAACTGTTATTGAATGGCAAAAGGTAACTAATTAAAATTTATTAAACATTCTAATAGCATTTACTTTTTTCTACAAATAAAGTCGTTTTCCGATATACGGGGCACTTTAAAAAAAAAAGTACAATTGTGGAGGAGGGATGCCAACCGAACTGGGGGTGGTGAACCGCTGCCACAAGAGTTGGAGGATTGGGAGGAATTGTTGACTAGCGTTGTAACGGAAAATCAACTGGATGTCAGTGTCGGGATCGATCATGGACCTGCAGTAAGTTTTTAGAATATTCAGCTAAGTGATGTTTTTACAAATTTTGTGGTATTTCTAGAGTCGACATACTTTATCCAGTTTTGTGCCACGTCGTACAGAAGCGGAAGAAATGACGGTTCTATCAAGTGAGGATGGTTATAGTCCATTGATGTCCGAAACATCTGGTCATCTGACCTACTCAATGGACTATGACCATTTCATTATTAGTCAAGTGCCTAGACCGTCACAACAAGTATGACTTTAAATATAATAAAAGCATGTAGATATTAACACAAATTATTTATTTTAGGTTTACGTACCAACACCCCAACGGTTGTTTTACAAGAAGTAGTTTTTGAAGTGGAACTATCTTCTCCTGTACTATCTTCTCCTGTACTACAACATTCACCGCCAACTACGTCACGCCGTTTGCGGAATTTATATAAAACAGGGTTGAACAAAAATGCCCAACGAGCTTTAGGACTTCAAGAAGCATCTTTGCGGCAGCTTCGAGGAATAAAACAATATTTAAAACATACTTCTGAGCAAACCCGACACAGTGAAATTGAATCAGCACGGCGGCATGCTGAACATATTTCTTTATTGGATCGGCAACATGCTGAACAAATAGCTTTAATGAAGCACGAGTCTGTTGTTAAAGATCAGCAACATGCCAGGGAGTTGGCATTAAAAAAATCAAGAAATTTCCGTGATGCAGCAAGACTTATTGCTAAGAAAATAGCAACATGCCGCAGAACTGGCTATGAAAGAACGGCAGCATGCTGAGATTCTTTCTGCTGTATATAAGCAAAGGCTTTAAGCTAATTTATCCGGCATTTCCTTTCCCATTCATTCCCTTCCAACCTCCTTAAAATCCCAACCTCTCCCCTTCCCCATTTTCTGTTTTTAGGTAGATTTCATATAAAAATCTAACTATTATTATTAAATCCGTCCTTTCCAGGACGACAAAATTTTTAATAATTAATTTAAATGATTTGAATAAAAATACAAATTAATAGTACCGTATAATTTCCTAATGCCTTTTCCTTGCCTAATGTAATAGTACCGTATAATTTCCTAATATAAATTTCTTCTTTTTGTAATGAAATAGGACTGCAATAGAGAATGTCGAAAAAACTCAATAAAGTTCAAAGAAACTATTCGGTTTCTGAGCTTGAATGTCTTGCGGCAATTCTTAGTGTGAAGAAATTCAGGGGCTATGTTGAAGGTCACCGATTTACAATCGTGACTGATCACTCAAGTCTGAAGTGGCTAATGTCACAGAAAGACTTGAGTGGTCGTCTGGCTAGGTGGAGCCTAAAACTCCAACATATGGATTTTACCATTGTCCACCAAAAAGGTACCCAAAATATAGTCCCTGATGCTCTATCTCGTTTTCATGACGATACACACGAGGAATTGACGGAAGCATTATTACATCACATTAACGATATTAAACTCGACAATGAGGGTTATCGGCACAAAGAGGACACAGATATGATAGCTAAAGTTCAATCATCACCCAAGGACTTTCCCTTAGTCAAAGTCGTGGATGATAAGCTATACATACGTATTGAGCCAAGACCTAATGCGATACCTAACGATGTTTCTGTGTGGAAACTCTGGATACCAAAACCGATGACTTCAAACATGATTCAGAAACATCATGATGATAGTACTGCTGCTCATGGAGGTATAAAAAAGACATTAGAATTACTTCGACGTCTTTATTATTATTATTTATTATGCCGGGCATGGCGTCACAGGTGCACAACTATGTTGTGTCCTGCGACACATGTAAACAAACAAAAGCCACGAATCAGATATTGCGTCCTCCGATGCAATATCAATTCGAAACAACACGTCCATGGCAGAGAGTCTATATAGATTTTTTGGGACCATACCCTCGTTCTACACTTGGGAATACAGTATTACTTATAGTTCTAGATCATGCTACGAAGTTTGTACTACTGAAACCACTCAGAAACGCAACTTCACCGAAGGTGAATGCTTTTCTGAAGAATGAAGTGTTTTTTAACATATGGGGTACCAGAGTTTCTACACAGCGACAATGGCAAATAGTTCACTAGTAGGAACTTTCAAAGTCTTTTGTCAGATTTCGGCATTAAACACATTAGGACCGGTGTCTATAGTCCACAGAGCAACGCGTCAGAGCGGGTCAACAGTTCAGTTCTAGCAGCAATTCGAGCGTTCATTAAAAGTCAACATACCAAGTGGGATTCACAAATTGGTGAAATTGCTTATGCACTGCAGGTTGCAGTACATTCAGCGACTAAGTACTCACCGTACTATTTATTATTCGGTCAACATCCGATATCAGATGGCAACATTTATTCATTGATGAGATCGCTTCACATGCTGGGTGAAGATATTGATGAGGAAATCGAACGCTCTGATCACTTGAGCATGCTCAGAAATCGAGTGCAACAGAACCTGTCTACAGCTTTCAAGAAATCACAACGTCATTACAATCTGCGATCTAAACTACGAACCTTCGAGCCACAATAACGTGTGTTTGAACGGCAACATCATTTGAGTGACCCTACAAAAAAATTCTCGGCGAAATTGGCTCCAAAGTTCTTACCTGCAATGATTAAGACTAAGATTGGAAATGTACTTTATGAGTGCATAGATATGAGCGGTAAGAATCTTGGAGTTGATCGTGCGAAGGACACCAGGGAATGATGTCTTTTCGTTAGGTAGGGTCGTTCCTCTGGCTAGTTGTCGTCGCTGTGGTTCACATCTTCTGTGTCATACTTGCTGGTTGTATCGGGGTGTCAATAGTGCTGACGTTCTGATGGATGGTCGGTCTCAATACTCAGTGAGGTTCCTAGGGACTTCATGAGTGTTGGAACCGGTCATCGGTCCTTACGCCAGTAACTGTTGATACTTCGATCCCAGATACAATTTCTAAATATATGTAGTTTGGTAGATTCTCGTCGTGGATTGAATGCCAACGTTTTTGTGCCTTCAAAGTCAAGTATTCTTTTGATTCTTGTCTTTGAATTCATGGTGTAAGGATTGCCCAGTTCTTCTCAATGAATAAATTAAAATACCCTTATTACATTTCGAATGTATTTATTAATATCTTAACAATTCATTTTTTTTTTCTGAAATAACAACTCAAACTTTTAAGTTTAAATAATATCTTTCAAACCGCTGAATAGCGAAACACCATATATGAACTTGCCATCCGTTAGCTAAAAGAACGGTTTGGTCTGTCAAAGTTGGTATAATTTATTAATTCGTAGAAAAGAAACGAAAAATAAAAACGAAAAAAACCCGAAAACAGAAAAATTGAATATGAAAAATGCCCTCATTATGTTTTTGACTGTCGAGCAAAAATTAAAATTTATAATTAATTCGTGTTTTAAATTTTAAAAAGAAAATATAATTGATTTTTGGAAGGAAATTATATCTTGTGATAAGTTTTAGCATAATTTTTGCTCAAAAAAAAAATACTAATATGTACAGTACACAAAATATGTACATATATATAAAAAGATTAATAAAAGAATTACAGTAAAGGGAAATACGTGTTCAATTATTAAAAACAAAAGTCACGGTTGTTGATAAACTAAAATCAATTACACTCCACAAATCTTTCATTGTGAAATTGAATAAACATTTTATTATAGTGGGTTTCTTTTGTGGATGGAAAGCATTTTATTTCCACTTTGAACATGATGTGATGGTGCAAGGTCACGACCTTGAATAAGATAGTTGTCATCAGAATACATCAATTGCCAGTTAAATTGCTTCGATAGTAAGCGGGAGTTCGGTTGTATCTTTCGAATAAACATAAGAGGGATACAGGCGATAAAGGCAAGAAAAGAGTCAAGATTGGATGTTTTCATTTGTTTTCCAAATGAGCGATTGGTGGTGATTTAAAATTAATAGAGTCGGAGGAGGTTTGAAACTAAGAAGATTGAAGGGAAAAGAATTAATTTGGATGTTAAGTTAAGAAGCAATTTATGAATTTGGTCAATTTGGTGCAGATTATGGCGGTAAAATAAATGTTTTCCAGTACATATACTTTTTTTGGATGAAATACTGAAGCAAGAAGTCTATTACCAACAACACCATTACTAAGTAAGGTTTCTATTTCTTTTATATATACATTTAATATCATTAAATTTTTTTTATTAGTCGTATAGTTTTGTCATGTAATAGTAGGTTGATTCATTTTTAAGAGATTCTACAATCCAGATTCGTTATAGAGGACAATCCGTTCATCCCGGGTGATTCCTTTTTTTATTATAGTGGAATAATTAAATTTTTTTGTTATAAAAGTCCAAATTTAATTCACGAAGTGAACAAACTAACAAAATTTATATTTTCGAACTATTTTCATTATTCATATGTCTTCCATCTTTAGGCGAACACAATAATAACATTATTTTACACTGGTAAAAATGCTATACATTGTATATTTTTTACACTGTCAAATTTAGCTATGTCGTTTGGGAAGTTTTTAGTAGATGAATTTGTAGAGATTATCATTTATATTTACAAGCGTAGAAAAAATAGCGTTTTCTACGCGTGGTAAAAACGTTTTTGCGTTCCTGAACCTATTCCACTCGACGCCATCGCGTCTCGTGGACAAACCGTCTAGTCACGCAAAAAGAGACGTTTTCACCACTTGTATAAAAATCTACTATTTCAGTTTTATATGAAAAAGTTTTTTCCCAAAGTTTACAAAATCGATTCTAGTTTAATCTGCGGTTTCGATAAAAAACATGAGAAAATTGTTTAAGATTAACAAAAATAAAATGAATTGTGATTAAAAATGAATCCAAAGAAAAACATAAAAAAAACACGAAAAACATTACAAAAAAAAAACAACATGACTGGCAATCATTGTCAGATTCAGAAAAAGAAAAATATGCAACCAAAACTATAGAAAACTTGGAGCAATATTTAACTCAATATCAAGATTACATCAATCAGGAAGACGGATGAAGATCAGAGAAAAAGCATACCTGGATGAAATAAAAGAAAAATACATATGTAAGATTTGTTAAAAAAGAGAACAGAAATCAGTCCATTAAATGCACAATGTGTCGATTACCAAATATCTAATGGAACAAACAAACGATGAATCTTCGAAACACCAAAATATCGAAAGCCGATCTTCATTTGTACTTAAAAGACCGCGAATGTAACTTACAACCAATTATTTAGTGGAGTCATATTAGTAAAAATAAGTGATATATTTGATGTAAGAGTTGGTTGGTTTAATATACAAATTTAAATATAAAATAATTTCCCAATGTGTATATAAGCTAAAAACTTTAAACAATTAGTGTGGCAAATGTTTACAATAACACAACATTTTACATAAATATAGTTCAGACAAACTTCATTTTTGAAACAAAAATCCAATATATTATAATAAATTCAATTTAAATTCAATTCTTAAACAGTTAGGTTTCGATTTAAACAGTTTCGATTTAAATTCAATTCTTAAACAGTTTGTCTGCCTGTTTGTGTTGGTAAATGAGTTAACGGTACTCCTCTACTACGTATACTATGTATCAATTTCGATTAAATTTAACATTATTTAAAACGTAATTGCTTTGTGCAAAAAGTGTCTGTCATAAAGTATATAATACAAAAATTATTATTTAGTTTCAAACTTATAAAAATCTAACTAAAAACAAAAACAAGAGTTAAAAGGAAAACAATTAGTGCTAAATTGTGTTTATATACAATCCGTTTTGAATTCAGTCAAACAAGTGTTGTGTGACCTTGTCAATCAAATCAGATAAAAACACTTTTATTGTTAAATAAAATTAAAAACAAAAGAATACTATATGGGAGACACAGGAAAACGTCAAATTGATGATATGTCACCAGATCCACCACCAAATGCAAAAAAAATACAAAATTTAAACCAAATAGAGGTGGGGAAAATGAGTCTGGAGCAGCTAATGAATGCGTTTGGTAAACTTCTGGATGCAAAAATCGAACACCTGGCGAGCAAGACGGAGTTAAGTCAAATTAGAGAAGAAAATTCACAGCTTAGAAATTCTGTAGCTCAAATTTCTGCGGACCATGATGTTTTACAAAGAGCTGTAGAACGAATGGATAATTATAACCGAAGACATAATTTAATTTTTGCGAATATCCCTCACTCAAACAATAATGCGAAGGAAAGTGTCATGAACTTCTGTCAAGAAGTACTGAAGAGAGAGGATATTACCATTACAAAAGCCTTTATCATGGGAAAATCATCAAATATACTAGCGGAATTTAGATCGTCAGAAGATGTATCAGTTATCCTTGCCAGTTGCAATATACTGCGAGGAACTAGAATGGCAGTATATAAAGACTTTTCTAAAGCAACGCGTGATAAAAGATCAACTTTATTTAGAGTACGAAAGGAAATGAAGTTATTAAACGAAGCAATTAAAGTTAAAATAACAAATGATGGCCTTGTCATTGGGGATTTACAGTTTACTTTAGTCGGCAGCAAATTAATTGGAGCATCAAACCAAGATTTAGAAAAGATAAATAATTTATACCAACATGATTTGTCAACCCTTTTTAATAACGTTCAAATCTCAAAGCAGATTTCTAAAGATCTTAGGAAATAGCAATCAAAACCGGTCCGCTGGATAGAAAATAAAATAAGTGTCATAAACAAACAAATTAAAATTCTGTCATATAATATTAATGGTTTAGCTAATAAGTTACTATTTCCTAGTTTTTTCGAATATTTAAAACAATTTGAAATTTTCTTGCTATTTGAATCCTGGGTAGAGGCATGTAATACGGATCGTTATAAAAATTTTCTTAGTGGTTTCAGGCTGCACTGGATACCGGCAACCAGACAAAATAGGTTTGGTCGAGCACAGGGTGGATGTGTGTATGGACTTAAATTAAATACTGTCGAAGCGAATCAACTGCAATTTCGGAGTCAAGGTGATATGGTTTACATCTCTTTTTTAACAAATAAAATACATTACAGCATTTTACCAATATACTTAAACTGCAATAAGTGGAATAGTGAATTTGAAAGTTTAATTAATTTTTTTTTCAGAACCAAACCGAATTAAAAACATTATTATATTAGGAGATGCTAATGTGAGGATAGGGGAAGGTCAAATATTAGATCAAGAAGTTATGGGAATAAACGCAGATGTCGCGGAAATTAGATTATCTAAAGATAAGGTATTAAATAACAGAGGGAAACGTTTCTTAGAAATGGTAGAGAACATTGGAGGGGTAATTTTAAATGGTCGAACAAGGGATGATCTTAATGGAGAATTAACCTTCATTGGGACAATGGGCTCGTCGGTGAATGACCTTTGTGTGGTGCCGATTGACTTTTTAAATCTGAAGTTCAAATTCTATGTGGAAAGTAAAAATTTCTCCGATCATATGCCACTCACACTATTAATAGATGAGTGTATCCTAGCAGCCCCAGAAAATGCACTAAATCTTTTGCCAAAGCTAAATTGGAGCAAACAGAACCCAATAGTCTTTCGTAATGCAATAGAACAAGTATTAAACAACACCTCAACAAGAAATCCGGAAACAAATTTTGACATCCCTTTACTCACTAATATAATTTATGAAGATGTAAAATATGACTGCAACTACAAACCGGTTCACTCCAAAAACAAAGTATTAAAACAGAAATGGTTTGACTATAATTGTCTAGCAGCAAGAGCTAAATCATTTAGGCTTCTGAAATTATACAAAAAATCGGGTTCGAATACGGTAAGAGAGTTGTATTGTCAGGCGAATGACATTTTTAAGAAACTCTGCTATAATAAGAAACGAAATTATGATATGAAGCTGGTAGAAAGACTTTGCAAAATCAAAAACCAAAAAGATTGGGGATCAGTTTTAAAAGAAATTAGATCAAAAAAATTTATATGTGGGGCAAACTTATCGGTACTTCTCAGAGTATTTTTACAAATTATTAAATCCGCAAATTGCTGTTATTTGCCGGATCATGTACGCAGAGTCTGAAATTATTGTCGAAGAACTTGACCGAGAAATTCAAAATTATGAAGTCGAATTAGTGTTGGAGCGTGCTAAGGACAATAAGGCTGCGGGTCTTGACAGAATTCCATATGAATTCTACAAAAATTGTCCAGCGGCATACATAAACTTACAAAATGTTTTAATATTATTTTCGAGAACGCAAAAATTCCAGAATCATTCAAAAAATCGATAATATTTCCCATCTACAAAAAAGGTAATACAAATGATGCGGTAAATTATAGGGGTATATCGTTTATGAATACATGTGGAAAGTTATTCGCAGGAATACTTTTAGCTCGACTGGAAAAATGGGTTCAGGATAACACGATTTTAAATGAATTTCAGGCAGGTTTCAGGCGTGGTTACTCGACAGTAGATTGCATATACTCATTAGCTTGCATAATTCGTTTAAATCTATTAGCCAAAAAAGGTAGAGTTTATGCATTCTTCGTAGATTTTCGGGCAGCTTTTGATAGCATCGTTCGTGCTGCGCTTTTTTATAAACTGCATAGTTTAGGGATGTCAAATAAATTTCTCCGTATTCTAAAGCAATTGTATAGCAATACGAAGGCAAGTGTATGGAACGGAGTGAACTTATCGGAAGAGTTTGCAACGGAATCAGGCGTAAGGCAAGGGTGTCTGCTCAGCCCACTGTTATTTGCGTTATTCATAAACGACATATATGATGTGTTAACAGGCGGAATAAAAATTGGTACATGGACAATAAAACTGCTGAAATATGCAGATGATCTAGTTCTTTTAGCAGATGATCCCAATACTTTGCAAGTAATGATAGAACAGCTCTTTTTATACTGCAACATGTGGAATCTACTGGTTAACCTGGAGAAGTCCAAAATAATGGTATTCGGATCAGGAGGCAGAAGAAGAGCAGCGGAGGCATGGAAATATGGTGAAAATATCATTGAAATAGTTCCCTCTTATAAATATCTTGGCGTTATATTAACACCGAAATTGTCTTTTGTCGCACATCTCAAGGAAAAACTAAGGTGCTCTAAAATGGCATTAAATAGTATCTGGGACAAGATAATTTACAAAAATCTCGTTAATTGCTCAGGCAAATATAAAATTTTTGAGGCGGCTTCGAGAGCAATAATGTGCTACGCTGCACAGGTATGGGGATTTTGTGAATTCAATGAGGTAGAACAACTACAAAGATTTTTCATAAAAAAACTTTTTTGCATACCACAAAGCACACCCAATTATATGATTAGTCTGGAAACAAATCGTGACAAATTGTTTCTCTATACACTGCGGTTACATTTGGACTATATAGTAAGAACCCTGAAATACCCAGATTATAGACTACCCAAGTTTCTCACATACGAAATGATTAAAAATAATTGTTTCTGGGTGCCTGTGTTAAAAGACCTGGCACATCAATGCGATATAATTGTCGACTTAAATAATCTCGACAACATAGATAATATTAAAATTTTAGACCATAAATTTCAGGGCATAGTGGCAGAGTTGGGATTGATTCATAAGAGTATGTAAGTAAAGCGACGTGGGACTCTGCACGACGAATACAGTAAATTGGATTATGAGAATGCTCCAGAATATTTCTGCGATAAGTATGAAATGCATCAAATTATGATTATTTTCAAAACTAGAGGAGGTTTAATTGACATAAATGCAAGAGCCTTTCAAAGAGACACATCTGGGACTTGCTCGCTGTGTAACCTTTTTGCAGCTGAAAATATATTCCACTTTGTTGCAGAATGCCCGGCACTTTCAGAATTTAGGAAAAAATTCTTCAAAAAACGTGAACTATCAGTTGAGGAGCTTCGGCAGTATTTAAACGGAAAGGATTACATAAGTTTGTATAACTATGTTAACATTGCCACCAAATATCGGTACAGCTTGATAAACGAATTTAATGTGTGAACGAATTCAGGTTGAAATGGATCTAAAGAAGATTTCAAATGTTTCGTTTTTTTTTTGTTAATTTTTATTCTCTCCTTTGTTATTAAAATAATATAATGAATATAATCAAACTGTGTAATGTACCTCGCGGTTTTGATATACTGTGCCATAGCATTATGAGAATCTCCCATATTTTGATGTTTATATGCACATAATAATACTTGTATATTTAAGTTTTTTTTTTTTTTTTTTTGTTATATTATCTTTATCTTTATTTTCTAGACCATACTACAAAATGCACTTAACTTAAACAAATGATATTAAATTAAACAGTGGAAAACCCGAACGGACGGCTTAGTTGCCATAGTCCTATAGATGTTTCGTTACTAATTGCTTTGAAATATTAAATAGAATTTATTAATCTTAAAACTTATAATTTAGCAAAAACAAAGAATTGTAATCTAAAATGGTATTCAATAAACATTATTATTATTATTATTATTATATTTGATGTAAGAGCAAAGTTGAATTTTTTTTTGTTTTCTGTTATAAAAATAAGTGGGCGTGTAATTATTTAGCAAATTTGGAGGTCCGGAAGGGCCTTTTAATTTTTTCGGCCACAATTGGCATTTTTCGTTAAATTTGGCCAATGGCGCCATTTTATGAGAAGTCATCCAAAAGTCAATTTTTTTTTAAATCTGTTCTTTTTTTTATGTACCTAAGTATAATTAAAATCATGTTGTCTTAATTTAAATGCCCATTTTTAGGAACGAAAAAAAAAATTAATTTTTGCATTTTTTGAAATTTTACCATGTATACGGTATTATTTATGCTAAGTATCATGTATTTTTCATAAAATTCAATTAAAATAGCCCTGTTGTGAAAAAAGAAATTTAAAAATGTTTTATTACAACATATTAAATGTTCTTGTAGGACTGGTTGTAAACGTACCAATTGTAAATGTATGTCAAATGGCAAGTTTTGCAGCCCTTTATGTGTATTATGTAAAGGCTTAAATTGTTCAAATATTCCTACTGAAGTAATAGAAGATGATGCCGAAGAAAATAATGTCGATGAAAGCGAAGAAGAAGAAAATATTGAAATGAACAATTATGATAATAAGGATGAAAATTATAGCAGTAGTGACTATTTTGAAAGTGATGCGACTCTAAATACTTCAAGTGAAATTTCCGAAACTCATTCTTATAGCATGTACGAACCAGTTGTTGAAATAGAAGAAGATATATTTCTTTCTGATGATGATTTAAACAATACTGATTTACACGAAACTAATAACAGTAAAAAAAGGAAAACTGTAGAATAGAATTTTCAATTGAAAACATAATTGGCGTAATAGTAGATTCTTGTATGAGCTTAGAATGAAGGCAATTCTTCACGAGGATGAAGTTTCCCGAAACGAGCGTAAGCGAGTGGAGGGAATCATCCGGGTGAAGAATTGCCATCATCCTAAGCGAATACAAGGTGCTATTTTATCCACGACTGTAAAATATTTTGTTTAATTTCCAGTTTCCATGCAAAAATTTGTATCACCATATTGAAATAAATACATCAAAGATAGCGAAAAACAAAACAAGTTTGTTGTTTAATATTAAATTAGAAGAAATTAAACCTGTTGAAAATATTGCTATGTTTAAAAGTAATAATTTGGAAAATTTAAAAGATTTAAATATCGAATTAAGTAACCAAGAAAGTTATATTACTAGAACTTTTAAAAATATTCAACCAAAGTGTCAACCAGACTATTATCATAAATTATGTAAATTCTGTAAATAAAACATTATACAGTACACACCATTATACTTCGTCCTTCATTTATGCCGTGTGAAGCTATACAATATTTTCCATCTTCACAAAGACTACATCCATTGCACGCGCTGTAAGAAACAACGTGGTTTTAGAATTATGCTTGTTTGTCTCTCTGGAGTTCATCTATCATCGAACATTATATTAATACAGTCCACTACCGCACCAAAAGGCCAACAATATGATCTGTGGTGTAGTTTGTTGTTTGGAAATATCACTTATTGTAATATTAAATTTTTTTCTATTCAAATTTTTTATTTTAACTAATCTGACACATCTAATTATATTTGTACACAAAACTGTCTGACCCCGAAATCTATCTATTTCTAGCGGATATACCTGCCGCTGGACTTTTTTTTTAAGTTGAATTGATTCTTATTTCTGAAAATAACTTTCTTTTTTATGGTGATACAACCTATTGACTTTTGCATTTTGTGCTCTCCTCTGCTAGATGGTGTATCTAAAAGATTCTGGATGATCTGGAACTATTATATTTAAAAAAAGTAAAAAAAACGCTATTGTTTAATGGGTCATAATTCATTGAATTCATTTAAACAAATCACTATTTATCGTTACAATTCTAAATAGAAAAAAATCAAAACCAAAGAAGATTGATTGTAGTAACATTGGTTTATTATGACATTTGATATCAGTTGTTATCAATGCAACCATTCATATGCCAACATTATTCGTTCAAGCAACTGTCAATAGGTGCCGGGTGTAAAATTGCCTTTTCTTCAAATTTCCTTTTTTTTATGACAGGATCATTTTCAATGTATGATAGTATGAGTATCGGAATTAGGCATAAAATGGAAAAAAATGCGAAAAACTGTTCAGTGTTTTTTTTGTTGGTAAATGGTAAAGATCTTGAGTGGAGATTGTGATTTGTTTAAATCAATAATAAAAAAACAAGTGAAGTTTTGTTATGACGTTTACTAAAGGTAAATATTGTTTGTAATAATTAAGATTAAATTAGTTAATATTAATTAAAAAAATTAAAAGAAAATAATAAAGTGATAACCAAAAAAAAACACAATTGTATGTGGTAAAAGTTCGTTTTTTTTTGTTTTGAGATTGCATTGGGTCATTAATAATTTTGATTTTTTTTTGTTTAAACGAAACTTTCAAATGTGGTTTCTATCAGTGTAAAGCAGCACCATTTACCTGATTTATAAACATTTATCCTCACCGGCATCAATAGTGTAAATCACTGTTATGATTTTTTGCATGAATTCACGGTGCAAACACCATCATTCATCATCACTGGTAGCGATCGTCGCTTTACTAATCTGGAGTTATACCGTTACCAGTAATTATACATACATCACCAATCATCCACACCAGTATCAATAGTTGCAATTCAATGTATTAATTTTGTCTGCCGTAATCATATCTACATCAACATTTATCATCACTGATATCAATCGTCGCTTTACTAATCTGGAGTTATACCGTTACCAGTAATTATACATACATCACCAATCATCCACACCAGTATCAATAGTTGCAATTCAATGTATTAATTTTGTCTGCAGTAATTATACCTACTTCAACATTTATCATCACTGATATTCATATTCGTCGCTAAATCTACTGGATGGAACGTAATTGTTCGTGTAGCCGATTTCTTTATGAGAATATCAAATGAATATTTGATATGGCCATAACATAAAGAAAGCAAATATATCTCAAAGAAATTTGATGAAATAAGGAAAATCCCAAATATAATTGGTGCTATCAACGGGACCCATATTAAAATTAATGCGCCCCTTGAAAATTCTACAGATTATTGCAATCGAAAAAAAAATTACGGCATAAGTCTGCAGTTGGTCATCGACGCCAATAAAAGAATTTATGATGTACATTGCGGCGAGCCAGAGTCCATGCACGACGCAAGAGTTTTACGGCGAAGCAGTTTGTTCCAAAAGGTGGAACTAAATACAAATTTATTTTTCCTACCTAATACTTTTCTTTTGGGGGATAGTGCATACCCTCTGAAACCGTGGCTGATACCGCCATACAAAGATAATAGTGCTCAAACGGATGTTCAACGCCATTTTAATTTCTTACACTCGTCGACAAGAGTGGTTTTGCCGATTGTTAAATTTCACTGAACATAGGGATTTAAATTTGGTTCAAAAAGTTGTGTATTCAGCCTGTGTTCTGCTGTAACGTCTGTCTATTTCCAACTAGAACATTTCAAACATTTCGACAATTCATTTCCCGTCAAAGAAAAATTCGATTTCCAATTTAAATTCAAAGTCAACGATAAATTCCTCTTAACATCTAAATAAAAAAAATAATTAAACTCACTCACAAAAAAAAAACTGAACGAAAAATGAAGAACGATTACTGTTGGTAGCTTTGTGTTTGTTTTTTGGTCGATTCCTTTATGAGAGCCGATTTCTTTATGAGAATATCAAATGAATATTTGATATGGCCATCACATGAAGAAAGCAAATATATCTCAAAGAAATTTGATGAAATAAGGAAAATCCCAAATATAATTGGTGCTATCGACGGGACCCATATTAAAATCAATGCGCCCCTTGAAAATTCTACAGATTATTGCAATCGAAAAAAAAAAATTACAGCATAAGTCTGCAGTTGGTCATCGACGCCAACAAAAGAATTTATGATGTACATTGCGGCAAGCCAGAGTCCATGCACGACGCAAGAGTTTTACGGCGAAGCAGTTTGTTCCAAAAGGTGGAACTAAATACAAATTTATTTTTCCCACCTAATACTTTTCTTTTGAGGGATAGTGCATACCCTCTGAAAACGTGGCTGATACCGCCATACAAAGATAATGGTGCTCAAACGGATGTTCAACGCCATTTTATTTTCTTACACTCGTCGACAAGAGTGGTTGTGGAAAACGCAATTGGCATGTTAAAGAGTCGTTTTTGCCGATTGTTAAATTTCACTGAACATAGGGATTTAAATTTGGTTCAAAAAGTTGTGTATTCAGCCTGTGTTCTGCTGTAACGTCTGTCTATTTCCAACTACAACATTTCGACAATTCATTTCCCGTCAAAGAAAAATTCGATTTCCAATTTAAATTCAAAGTCAACGATAAATTCCTCTTAACATCTAAATAAAAAAAATAATTAAACTCACTCACAAACAAAAACTGAACGAAAAATGAAGAACGATTACTGTTGGTAGTTTTGTGTAACGAACTGTTATTGTTACGAAAATTCTGCACGTCAAATATATAAAAATTCTGCACATCTATTTTAGATGCAGATATGCATGCAGCACTGCGTGCAGACTTTCTGCACATGTATTTTGGGCATTAATTAAAAAAAAAAGGAAAACCATAAAATATAGTAATTATTCGATGTAAAATTTTTAAAAAAGAACAAAAGATTTCCAATACATACTTGTTTTCATTGTAAAGAAAGAAATAAAATTCTCATTTTCAAATTAAAAATTAAATTAAATTAAAATTGTATATTCAACTAATGTTAGTGAGTTTAATGAGTTTCCAGGGTCTTACAAACCTGAACAGTGTACAAAAAAAGAATTTGTAAAACAAAAATTACAGAAACCAGAAATTATATTGAAAAAGTTATATATATATACAAATTAAAATTTAATGTTTTCTTAAAAATTTTCACCACACGAATATTGATATAATAAACTGTTCATCAACCAACTTTATATAAAGTTATAATCAGGAGCCTTAGTTCGTTGCATGGAATATGGGGAAAGAAGATCGAGACTACGGTTATATTGATTATTAAAAAAGCTGGAACTGACATTAAATTGATGAATGGGGGGCTGAATTAATAGAATTACATCCAACGAAGGTGAAGGAGCCAAATTTATTTTAGATACAAGTAAGAAGATAATTTCGCTTGATTATTACATTTTTTTTTGGAATATAAATTTAAGGTTATGTTTTAGAATGTTAGGCTAAGAGATACAAAGTAAGAGATTCCCAATCTCAGGGGTCGTACAGGGGATAAATAGCTATCCGGCGTACTAGAAAAATTTCTAGCATATTATATTTCTTTAAACGTTCAATAGTTATAACTAAACGTTTAATGAATGTTTAATATTATGAAATAATAAAAATATTTAATATTTTTGTTAACTTGCATTTTGTTAGTTTATTGGAAATAATTGAAAATAATAATAATTTTATATTTTTGTTTAATTGCACGTTTTGGTGAATTAATTGATTTAAGTAGGGAGCTATTTTTAAATATATGACTTAAATACATTATATGAAGGGGAAAAATGATATCGAAAATTGTATAAAAGAAATGATTTTAAATAATAAAAAGTCCGAGCGGCAGGTATATCCGCTAGAAATAGGTAGATTTCGGGATCAGACAGTTATGTGTGCAATTAGAATCGGAAATATCAGATTACTTTATAAAAAATACTAATTAAAAACAGAAGTATTAAACTAACTTTAAAAATAAACATTATTTTATACAGTTTTTGGGCTCTAGGCACTTAACCTGTACCCCGATATGGCCAGTTGTCAAACATATTTAGGAGACTGTTTGCCGCAACATACCCAGAAAATATTTTTAGCGTAAGTGAAAAAATGCGACCGTGAAAGTGCCGCTAAATGCCGTTGTACTTCACACAGTTTATTGCAGATAGCTAAAGAACCTTTTATTGCAGATGTCTGGCTTTTTAAAAAATGATAGAAATATGTTCAAATAATTAATATTTATAAATTTTGTTTACATATTTTGCCCCAAACGGCCGTTATAACGCTTTGTTTTTGACAGTTTTAAGGCTCTAGACTCTTAACCTGTACCCGGATATGGCCAGTTGTCGAACTTATCCAAGAGATTGTTTGCCGCAACACGCTCAGAAAAAATTTTTGGTCTAGGTCAAAAAATGCGACCGTGAGAGTGCCGCTAAATTCCGTTATACCTCATATCGTTATATATGTATATATATATATAATTTTTTTTTTTTTGTTTTTCCGTCTCCGCTTTACATATATAGTCGTTTGGCATCAAAATTTTTCCGAAATTCCGAGATGACGGTCATTGCAATAGGTAGATTTTTATATGAAATCTACCTAAAATTAGAATCAGTTTGGAACTTAAATAGTTGTTTTATTTCTTCACTCTGATTTTCACTGTCGACCTCAGTTGACTTTCGTCAAACGGGTCTAACAGTATATCCTCTGATACTAGTTGACATTCGTCAAACGTACCTTTGGATTACTGGGCCGGTTCTCGACATACGGACTTATTGGACAGAAAATAAAAAATATAAATAGTTACATTTACATACCTTCTCCAGTGGTTAATTCAACCACCATCAATTTAAAAGAAAAACAAAATACGCAGTCAGATACAGCAGTTTTTTCAGATATCTAACAATCATGACATAGAGCATGATCTAAGAGTATACACTCAGCACAACTTTATTTAAAAATATTTGGTTCTACCTATTATCCGGAGCCGCTATCGGGAGCTGCTATCGAGAGCTATTTATTTTGATGGGAAATTTTAAAAAGCAATTATTTTTCACAACCCTGAAAATGTGTCATATTCTTAAATGTCATGTGTTTATAAAAACATATTTCTTCTTTCAAATAAATATTTTTTTAATTTAAAATAAAAATTTAGTGAAATATTTTAATTTAATTTTAGTTCCAACACCAGAAAATAAAATGAGCAACATTGAAAGGCGTTATTGGACTTACAATGAAACAAAAGCGATGCTTTTTTGTTATAATGACAGAAAAATTGAGTTAAAAAAGACAAGAAAGAAAAAATTTGCTTTTAGTAATATACTTGAAATTTAACTTCAATGAATGTATTGGTAAATACAAATAATTTTTATTTATATAGGAAAAAACATAAATTTGGAATTAATTTTAGGAATCACCAATAAATAAATACTTTATTATCAATAAAATGAAACGACTGGAAAGGGCGTATAAGTCCGCAAAAGGACAGTCAAAACCAAACCAGCGAATCGCCAAAATTAATACCGTTTGAAACCGAACTAGATGAAATATTTGGCGATCGACCATGTATGTGGTCGTTCTACTGCAATTTCGACGATGTCATGTGAAGCCTCCATTTCTCATTTATATCCACATAGCTCAAATTCGTTAGTTTACTACTACTAGTTTTTACTAAAATTTTTGTGTTTTCGAATTGGGTTGTTCGTTATTTTTTCGTTTGTGCATTTTTTTATTTGTTTACATTTCCATCGGATGAATTTTACCGGGCGTACTAACTCCACTTACTTCAGTGATATTGGTTTTTTGGAATTGGTTTTACTATTGTTGTTCGTAGTGAATTCTGAATTTTGTTAAAATTTATTATCGAAATGTCAAGCCACATAGACGTTGACCATCCGTTCTATGGTTTGGAACCTAGCGAACTACAGGTCGAATGTTTGGTTCGGGGTGTGGACTTCAGGGGGGTCAATTGGGCAGAGGAACTGCGAAACCACGCAGATCATGGTGCAGTTCCAATAACGATATCTCATGCGAGAGATTTGTTAGCTGAATCTCAAATGGTGGTGCAGGCAGCACAAATTATCTTGGATCAAGTAAGACGACTTCAGCGACCGATTAATCAGACCTTCTTAGATGGTTTGGCGAATCGAGTTTTGCATTATACGGGTAGAATGAATAGGTTGGTCCTCGCAATGACTTGCAGGAAGCCCGCACCTACGCTATCTCTCAATTGTCCGCGCTTGGGATATAATATTATCGCTGTCAATACGTCCAATTATGCAGAATAAACCAGGAGTATCATCTGCACCATCTGTTTCAACTACGTTTCAACCAGATGGGAGATCCACTCCAATCCCAGTACAGCCAATAACTGATACAATACGTTAAAGTTAGTTAACCAAGTATTTATGCTTTTGAAAAAATGAGTGAGTAACGTAGTCTTAATGTTATCTTAGTCTTTTCTTGCTTACTGAGTACATAGCTAGATTTACTTTCAATTTGTTAGTTTAGTTAAATACATAATTATAATCATACAAATAATCTAATCTTAAGTTTATAAAAAGAAAAATTATGAAAGAACTTCAAATAACAGAACACTTATGAAAAATTATGTGTCTGTACAAATATTTTGTGTTTTATTAATCTTTTTTAATTTAATTTTTTTTTGTTTATCGTCGTAATTAAATTAAAGGGGCCCTTATAATTATAATTTGTACTAAAATAATTTGTATTTATATTACTAACTTAGTTTTTGTTTAATCCATGTTAATGTATTATAAATATTTAATAAGTTTAAATTACTTGTTTTTGTATAATTAAAACTTGTTTCTGTATGATTATTGATTACGTTTTGAATGGACGACGGTATATGGAATTATTTGTTTTTATTTCTATTAAAATTTTCGTTACGCTTTGATTGCTTGCATATCTTAAAAGTTATTGTTTAAATATATGTTTATTTATGCTAATGATTGTTTATGACTAATTTTAGTAAACTTATTATTTTTATTGATTGTATTGGTAGTAGAATCGTAGTGATAGTTTGTGATGGATTGATTGTATTGATAGTTTGTTATGAAATATTAATATAATTTAGTTGTAGTGTTTATAATCAAACACTACTTACAAACACTACATCAAACATGACTTACAGTCATTTTTTAGAATCAAGTGTTTTTTGATTTATATAAAATCCTTTTAAAACTCCTTTTCCTAAAAATAGATAATCAAATATATAAAAACATTATATTTTTATTAATAAGACCACTTATCTGAATTATGTTATCCATCTTTTTAATTTTATCAAAATTAATTTGCATAAAGCAAAATAAACCGTCAAAACTTCAAAATAAACAAAACTTCCAAACATTAATGTCAAAACAAATAAATCTATAATTATACCATTTGCTGCAATCAGTTTTTTGTATTATGGATATTTTTTCTGTAAACATAGAAACAAAATGTACTAGAGTTTTTTATTAGGATATAATAATAAGTCTTACATTTGTGTTAAAGTATAATAAAAATTAATCTTTGTATGTAGTTGTTAAAAATTTAGTATATAAGTCAGATAATTTTGTATAAAATTTATAACAAATTGTGATTTAATAGTTAAACAAACAATAAAAGAAAATTAAAAGTTTTTAAATAAAAAGTTTTATTAAATTAAATCTAATTATTTTCTAGAAACTATTTTTCAACAGGAAAATAGTTACAACAAGCTTTCTCTACAACAAACAAGAGATAGCTAACCTGGGCAGAGCAGCTAAGTGAAGTCACCGCTTCTCATCTGATCACCGAAGTTAAGCAACGCTGGGAAGGGTGCCAACTTAAACGGGTGACCGCTTGGGAACACGACTTGTTGTTGTGTTTTTTTCAAGCTTTCTCTAATTCTTCATCTAATCAAGAGATAGCTACCTGGGCAGAACAATTCATGTAGTAACTAAAAATTATAGTAAATTATTTGTTTTTGTTTCAATCAAAAAATTACGTTGTTTGGTTAGCTAATTGATAGCTTCCAGATTAACTTAAAAAAAATTATTCTCTTAGTATATGTATATTTATGCTAATTATTATTTATAATTAATTATGGTAAACTTATTATTTTCATTGATTGTATTGATAGTTTGTTATGATTGGTTGATTGTATTGATAGTTAAAATTATTGTTTTTCAATTATTATTTTTCTTGTACATTGTATATGGCTTAGTAGAAATTGTTTAGATTTGAATTATGGTTTAGGTTAGTATTAGGAATAAGTTGGTTTGATTGGTTTATGGTTTAAATTAATATTAGGTAAAAAGACATTCGTTCGTTTTATGATTCAAACGAATTCTTTTTAGTCATACACATAACAAAATTGGTGAAGCTTGTAACGCGGGAATAACAATTTCATCACAAATAATTTATAAAGTTTGTTAACTAAAATAATTTGCAATATCCTCACGTTTTCTGTTGTGTTTGTTTAACGTAAATAATTTATTTCGCCTCAATGTTTGCCTTAATTTATTCTACTTTTGTTTCTAATCTTATTAAATTCATTGATACAAATATTAATTAATAAAGTCCAAACAAATTATTTTTATTTTTGACTAACGTTTATTGTTTTTTTTTGTAAAACCTAAATCATTTACTAATATAGACTTGCTGATTTCTTTGTATTCAAGTTTTGAATTAATGTTTGTTAAAAAAAATTGAATAACTTTATAATTAATTAGTCAAAGATTAAACATTGTAATACTTAGATTTATAAAAAAAATTGGAAATAGAACATCAACTCAACAACAAGCCGTTTGAGAAAACAAGAAATAAAATATAATAATACAAAATGATTGACTTCATAACTAATATGCGGAATTACGTTTTTGGCAAATTTTTAATCATTTAAATGTTGGAGAGAAAAACGTCGACATGTTTTGAGTTAATGTTAAAACGGACATATACTTGCATATGAAAACCAGCAAGTCGTCAAACTGTAGAGACAGGCCAACCAACAAAAAGTAAACGTTCGAGGGGAAACAAAAACCGAGGGGAAATAAATGAAATATTATGATGATGGATGAAGATTTTTTTTTGTATATATAGCTGATAAAAATTACACATCAGCCTATTCGTTTTTGGAGTCCAAGAGGAACAGATCAAGTATATCTAGCTGAAATACTTGAAAAATATTATGAAGAGGATAACTTATTAAGAGAAGGACAAAGCATGCCGCATGATACAAAGAAAATATTAAAGTAATTACTTTTAATTTAATTTATATTTGTTAATTTATAAAAAAATAATTTAATTTATTGATGGTGTTAATTTGAATATTGAATATATGTTTTGATAATTTATTAAATTTTTGTGAATAATAGAAAATTATTAAATGGCAAAATCGTTGTTGAGTATATATTATTTGTGTTTTCATTATTTATTTATTGTTTTAGTTTTTGCCATTTTAGTGTTACAGTATTGTGTTGTGTTATTTAAGATTAAATCGATAGAACTGCTTGGTGAAATCAACTTAATAAAGGCCCGTCCCACACATAAAAATAATATAGCGTCGCGATAAAGTGGCACGTTACATTTGACATCCCTTGTGGGGATAATAACCAGAAAAAACTACATCTTTATTAAGTAGATTTCGTCAAAATAGTTCTTTTTGTTTTTTGTGTTTGTGCCGTTAAGTGTATATGGTTTTGGTGAAAAAAAAAAATAAATTTCTGTTGTAAAGTTAATTATGTTGACTCAGTTAAGTTATATTTTAAGTTAAAGTTCATGAAGTGTTTTTGGTCATTTATTAAGTGCATGCAAGTGATTTTTTTCGTTTAATACAATTAAGTTAGTTTTATAAAATTAGTGCATGAAGGTGATTTTTTTTTAGTTGTTTAAGTGTTTAAGTTAGTAAAATTAAGTTATTTTTTTAATATTAGATGCATGAAAAAAAAAGTATATAAATTTATGTGAAGCGTTTTTGTTTAATAGTTAGTGTTTTGTGCCGTTTTTTTTGTCGTAGAAAAATAATAGAAAGAAAAAAAGTATATATATTTATGTGTATTTCAAATAAGATCAAAGTGATATAAATAATATGTGGAAAAAAATAAAATTCATCACGTGAGTCACTTAAAACAGCCAGACCAGCTATATTAAAACTACTAGCTATAATCACTAAATCAAGGAAGTAGATCGAACACGTTGATGAAAGACATAATAATATCAGATAAGGTACAATTTTGTTTTTCTTTTTATTATTTTTTTTTATATATTTTTGGGGTAATACGAAATATTCGATTTTTTTTACAAGAATTGTTAGTTTTTGAAGTTTGAGATACGACATATTATTTTTGCTAGTCGTATAGAGAGAGAAAGATAAAACGAAGGATTATATTATTTAAATATTTAATAAATATAAATGTATCATATCTTTTTTTGTGTGCTTTAATTATTTATTGTTATTTTGATTTGATGTTTTATGTATGTGATATAATGATATTTACCATTTTAATGTGTTTAGTGTTAAGTTGAATTTTCCTTTTTAATGTGTTTAATGTATTAGTATCCCTTTTAATGTGTTTCATGTTTAATTTAAGTCATATATGTATATATTTTATTACCATTTTAATGTGTTTAATGTATTAGTACCATTTTAAAGTGTTTAGTGTTAAGTTCAACTGTCCATTTTAATGTGTTAAATGTTTTAGGTTAGTCAATGTAACATGGATTTTGCATGTTTAAGTTTAAGTATGTTTTGGTATATGGTTATTACTTGGTATGTTAGGTATAAGTTATATTGTTTCAGATTTCATGTATTTGTAAGTTAGTTTAGTTTTTTGGGTGCTGGGTGCTGTGCATGTGCATCTTTTGGGTGCTGTGCATGTTATTTATAAGATTTTGTGTATATGGCTTCCAATTACTGTTGGACATGTAAGTTTAGTTTTTTGGGTCGTGCTTTGCATGTTGGTCTTAAGATTTGGGAATTTAGTTCCTGGTTTTGCGGTAGGTTATGACTTGAAGAATAGTGTCAATCACATAATCTTCAAGTGAGGGCGCTGTGTTGTGTCTGGATTAAACTAGTTTTCCCACAGCACGCTCATTAAAATAAATTAAAAAAAAAAAAATTAAGATTAAATCGATAGAACTGCTTTGTGAAATCGACTTAGTAAAGGTCCGTCCCACACTTAAAAATAATATAGCGTCGCGACAAAGTGGCACGTTACAAGCTATTTTCAAATTACATTCAAAATTCGGTATTGAAACATCAAAAATTACAAACGCCATCACTGATAATGCAGCAAACATTTGTAAGACATTTAAAATTTTTCAAGAGCAGGATACAGAAACAGACAATATAGAATTTAGTGAAATAGATTTAGAAAATGATGAAGCTAAAGCTAACCTATCCTTGCTTTCACAATTAAGATGCTGTGTGCATGTATAATTTAATATCTACTACTGATTTAAATAAATTTATTAACCAAACCAGTAATACTCAATTTAAGAAGCTTTAATTAATAACCGCTAACAAAATCCGCAGCACACATGTGAATCGTCATGACCAAACATCTGTAACGTTGCAGACAATATGTGATGCTAAGTGTAGATTTTTAGATGTATTTTGTGGGGCACCGAGTAAAATACACGACTCAAGAATATTCAAATTGTCTGGAATTGGAAAACAAATTGACGAAATGGTGTTGGCGACAATTGGCGATGGTGCATATAAAATAAAAATCTTCCTTTTAAAGCCATATAGAAATTATGAGCGACTGACACAAAATAAAAATTTTTAATGACAAATTTGTATCCACATTCCACAAGGGTCAAAATTGAAAACGCATTTGGCATATTGAAAAATAAGTTTATTCAATTGCTTCGCCTGGATTTCAGGACCATCGATAATATGAATAAATTTATAATATCATGTTGTGTGCTACATAATTATTGTAGACACTAACGATATTTGGAAGGAGGATATTATTAGAGAGATCAACAATGAAAACAACAGTTTGGATACATCAGCTCGCTGAATTCATCTGCGTAGTTTGGGTATAATAAAAAGGGACGAAATTGCCGATACTCTCCAGTTGTTTAAAGTTTTATAAAAACAATTTTTTTAGAACAGATTATTTTATTTATCAAAATATATATAATAAAGAAATTTATTATCTTAAATAAATTTATTTAGTTGAAGTGTGGATTTGATAAACATTGAATTTTTTTTATATATAAAATATAAATAAATTAACGAAAGTTAAATAAATATAAATTAAACAAAATTAATTTTAAAAGAAATAACGAATATTTTAAAAATCGATGCAACAATATGGAGCATGTTCACTGAGAAAAAAAATGTTGGAAAAACATTCATTATTATGTTAAATCAACAATTTTTAGCTATAAAACGGGGCCAAAGGCGTTTTTTGTAAATTTAACATTGACTAATGTTACGTTTTAAAATTCACAATGTCATCTTTTGAAATAACTAATTTCTTTTCAATTCAAATTTAAAAATAGTAAATTTCTACAAATATTATTTAGAGTAGAAAATGCAAAATTAACTCTGATCGACGTTGATTTAAAATTGAATAATTTTAGTTTTTGATTATTACAATTTGATTTAATAGGTTAACATGTAAAAATGACATTTACTGAATGTTCGTAAACTGAGAATTTGTTAATTTTTACAATGGCTTATGGTAAATATAACAATGTTTACATTTGAACCAACATTGATCCAATTTGATTTGATAATGAGTTTCAGAAATGCATTGCTAAAAAGTATTGTGCAAATGTAAAATCAACAGTTTGGGATGTAAAGTTATAACGCAAATTTTAATATTGCTCAATGTTAAAACATCATGTAACTTTATGAATTAAATAAAAACAACGTTTTTAAACATATACAAATAAAAACTAATAATGCTTTATATCGTAGTTTATATCGTTTTTCTCTTTATTTTCTTCAATTACAATACAAATCAAAAGTAAACTTAAACTAATTAATTATATTTATTTCTAAAATAAGTTTTTCCGTTATTTATTTGGTAAAGATGTAACGATGTTTTTACTAGGTGGTCTAGTAAAAAAATGTATATCTTTAACAAACAGACAATCAATTACTACCAACCTCGTATGAAAATAACTTAAAATAAATAAATCACTTTTCCTGCCAATAGAGGATTCAGACAACATCGAAGATTGTGTATTTAAAATATTTTGTTTTGACGAGGGCAACCTAGGTACTACAATTGAATTATTTAAAAAGGTTTCGTCATCAATTTCATACTGCAAAATAATTGTAAAAATAAAATAACCGAAACATTTTGTTAAAAAAATTATATATGTATACTTACTTGAGTTTTGCGCCAGATGAAGAGTTTTTCTCTATAAACTCAGCTCTAAATCCTAAATTGGGCATCGCCGCAGCAATTTCTTCTTTAGATAAATATTGCAAACACCGAAACGTGATATTGTTAACTAAGAAACAATGTGTTAAGAAATCATTATAACATAATATAACTAAAAAGAACGTTTTTAATTAACTATTATATACTAACGCACATTTTAGCTGCTCCAATAGATTTTCTAAATGAAACTCATGTAATAATGATTTGAATTTGATCAAAGCCTCATTTTCCGATGGTTTCGTACAAATTAACTGTTAGTTAGCAGATAAACTTTTGTTTTCGTCTAAAACGATTTCGTTAGATTCATCAGTATTAGTTATTAATTGAATCACATGACCATCTTCACTTAAAAAATAATTATTTTCAATAGTCTCCATCATATTTAAATACACGACCACTTACTTCAACTTAGAATCGAAATTAAAATTGTAGCATTATATGAAGAACTGAGTTATAAAATTATAACGGGAAGTTTAACAACGACAATGTTTGTTTTACAGTGTTACTTTCGTTGTGCCTTTAATTTGACATTTATCATCGTTAAATCTTAAAAATCAATGTTAAATTGATAGTGCAACATTGTTTATCAAAATGTAAGAGATTTATTATCTACAAATTTATATAGTAAAGTTGTTAATCTGTTCTGTCAATTTTTTAATTAACTGTCCTACAATGTTAATTTAACTTTAATTAGTGTTAAAAAATAACATTGATCTTCTCAGTTTTCTTAACGTTAGTAAAATGTAACAGTATAACAATTCAATGTTAAATCAAAATTAAATCTTACTAAAAAAATGCTAATGTAACATTACAATGTGTTGTAATTTACGTAGTATTTATTAAATTTTTTCTGTATAAAAAGAACGTTATATTAGCAATAGAAAATGTTAAATTTAACATAGTTTTTACAAACTTTTAGTATTTAAAATCGGCCAATATTAACTTATAAAGTGTTATTGTTAAAATTACAGTTAAGATTTAAAACTTGTTAATCCAACGTTGCTCATTTTAACTCAACTTTGAATCGTATTGAAATATGGTTAATAATTGGAAGTGTTAAATCAACATGGCACCTATTAAAATATACAATGTGACTTTTTTCTCTGTGTTGAAGCTTTAATTACACAAGTGCAAATCCTTACCCAACAAGTGGAACAACATGAACAAAATTTAAGTAATATACACCAAACAAAATTCGAGTTAATAAAGGATCAAATACTATTTTTGACAACAGTAGAAGATGTAGAAAGTTTATCTGGAGAAAATAAGCATGAATTACGGCATTATAGTTTAAAGAAATTAGTTCATAATAAAATGCATGTCAAGGCAAAGTACACAATACAAATTGAAATTTAATAAGAGATCAGGAATCCATTGAGGTTATTAATCGTTAAGCAAATTTTTGTCCAAAAAAAAACAGCTCCAATTCTTACTCTCCTAGAAACAGATCGAGTTTGATGAAACTTGTGTTTATTTTTTTTCATAAGGCTTAACCTTATAATAAGAAGAAAATTAATAATTCCGGCAAAAAAGAATTGCCAATCACCTAGCTGTGTTTTTGTTACAAATATGTACATGTTTTACGTGTAGGAGAAATGAGCTGCTTTTCTTTGTTTTCTTTTTTTCTAGCTAATTATTTAGTCTTACAATTTAACTAATATAAATAAAAATAATATTAATACATCTTAAAAATATATGTTGAGTTGATAGTAGTTGTGGTGCTGATATCTAGGATGCTTCAACATTTCTTCCATTCGTTCAACAAAAACGCTTTTATCTGGTTTCGATGTGTTGTAATAGCTGCTGGATTGTGACATTTTCTTTGAATGATACCGATTGCCTTGGTGCATTTTCAAGTTTTACTATTGTTTTCCGCTGTATTCATATAATTTTACAGTTTGCCATACTCTCTACCGTTTATGTCTGCCCAATCTCAAAGTTCCACTATTCTCATTTTATTTCAAGAACTTATGTTTTGAATTTTGTACTGGAAAAGATTAATTCATTTCCAATCAGTTAACTGCTTTGGTTTCACAAATCCCAATGTCTTTTTTCAATCCATTTATTCTTAATCAAATTACATCAACTGGAATTCTTTCATCATGCTCGATAATTAAAATTACCACTTCTGGATCGATTTCAATAATAAATAATTGATCATTCTGGTAACTGTTAAGTTAAATTCTTATAAATTAACTTTATACTTTATACGACATCGATACGTCGTTCAAATTTATCAACAGCTTAACATTTATGGCATATTGTGACATCTAATAAAAAATCTGAATGTCAAACGGTAGGTGTATTAAAAATAGTTTTTTGCCACAAGTATAAATTTACTGGCAATCGTAATCACAGATTCACCAAACCACAAGTTAAGTGAACAATTGAACCAATGGAAGAAATGTTGATATACTGCATTTCTGTTCTAATCACATCAGCTGGATATTTTTGACATGTTTGGTGATTGACCTCTACGCTCCTCAATATTACCATTTTTCTTCTTATTTCTATTTTTTCTTTTTTTTTCTTTTTTCTTTTTTTCTTTTTTTCTTTTTTTCTTTATTTTCTTTATTTCTTTATTTTTTTCTTTTTCTCTTTTTCTATTTTTTTATTTTTTTTTGGTTTTTTTTCTTCTTTTTTTCATTTTTTCTATTTTTATTTTTTTTTTGTTTTTTTTTTCTTTTTTCTAATTTTAATGTTTTTCTTTTTTTCTTAATGATTGTTTTCTTTTCTTTTCATTAAACTTGTTTTTAGTTTTTAAATCTTTTCTAGGAATTAACTAAATATATGCATTTGAAAGTCAATGGCATTCAATATTAAGAAATACATTTTTAAACTTATAAAAGTAAAATATAAAGCAAATATATATAAACCACAATTACATAATTATGTGATGGTGCATTTGAAAACTTTACATCTAGATATAAAGAAAATCTTACGTTTAGTTCAGCGAGAGAATGAATTTTAACGAAAGAATAAACTGAACTATAATTACACTCAAACTGAACGAAATATAACCGACAATGAAGTATAACACATTCAAACTGTTGTTACAGTTTTTTTTTCTTTTATGAGAGTATAATACTCTGAAAATTATCTAAAAAAGTTTTCAGCTTTGTTTTTCAAACGCACTATAACATAAACAGTTTCAAACTTTAGTCATTTACTTTAGAAACACAAGAAAAACAATTAATTTATATTAACATTATATGAATGTTTAAACGTATGAAACATGTTTGCTTAAAACTAGAAAGTTCTACATAATATTAGGAAAACAACAAACAAAAATAGTATATAACGCACTGTTGGCATGCATACACAGCACATTTTTCTTATACGCAAAGCTAACCGTAATCAAACTTCAGCCAAAGAAGAAGGATAAAAATACAAAGTGGCTACACTCTCTTCCCAGGAATGTTTAATTGAGCCCGGTTCCACAAATTCCATCCAACGCTATCTGCTCTACAGAAAGCACTTTGTTTAAATTAAATATTTACTAAATAAACCTTTCAAAGCCCCTACATGTATAATACTTGAACCATACCCCAGAAAAAGAGACAGTATTTTTGATCCTATTTTGCACACAGACAGATAAATGACAAAATAAAAATACCATTTCTTTCGAAAAATTCAATTTCGCTCTGAGGATGACACAGGGTGGTGGAAAAGTTTTACGGGTTGACGAGACATGAGTATCTTTGACTACCGTTTGACTAAACTGATTTAAGTCATTTTTTTTTTTTTTTTTTTTTTTTAATAAAATGTGTTGTGTAATAGGGTTTAGAATATGTGTCACAACAACACATAAATACCTTTTAAGACCTAGGTCTAGACCTGGGTCCCACAACAACTGGCGTTCTGAGGTGTAGATTAACGCTTTTTTTAAACATCTGTGGGTTGAAGCCACCTGAGACTAAGTGTTCCGGCAAACTATTCCATTTGTACGCAGTTCGGACAAAGAAGTCTCTCTGCGATCTGCCAGTGTGACAGCGCGGGATCTTTACCGTTTCACTGGTTGCGGCAGCCGATTGCCGAGTGGAACGGGGGTAAGAATAAGTCTGAGGCATGATGCCGCTGATTTCATCTGAGCACTGCTGATGACGATATTTGTAAAAAACAACGAGGTCAGCAACAGTGCGACGATGTTGTAGGGAATCAAGTTTTGATGTCAAAGTTCGATCACCTACAATTCGTATAGCTCGCTTTTGAACAGAGTCCAAGAGGGCCAAGATGGAAACAGAGGCAGCACCCCAAACTTGACAGCAGTACTCCATACAGGGACGAATATAGGACTTATAAACATGGAGCAATTGGAATGGAGTGAAAAATTTTTTGCATCTATTTAGGAGGCCGAGTTTTTTAGACGCGCTTTTTGCCATCGCCATTACATGATCGTTCCAGAGTAGGTCATTTGAAACTGCGACACCCAATAAACCAATGTTTTTACATTCACCTATTGGTTCATCACACATACTAAATAAAATATCTTTGGGGAACTCGGTCTTTAATCTGGAAACAATCAACAGCTGTGTTTTGGTGGAGTTGAAATTGACAAGGTTTTGGTCACCCCAGTCGGCGACTTTATTCAGGTCTTTGTTCACGTTTATGGCAGCGTCTCTCCGGGCAGGATTAATTCGTTCGTGCATTTTACCTTTTGAAGGAAGGGGCTCGAACGACTTGTGCAGAGTACTATCATCTGCAAAACTATTTATTGGGTTGCTGGTGATTTTCAACAATTCGTTGATATAAATCAAAAATAGGGTTGGGGACAATACTGAGCCTTGGGCTGAAGCTGTTCCAACAATGCGCTACATAGTTTAATAGATCGGTAGTTGATCTTTTGTTTCGAAAACCGTATTGGCTGTCGGATATTAAATGATTTTCTTCCAGAAATTTTGAAATATGTGTATTAATATAATGCTCATAGACTTTGGATAGGACCGATAGTAAAGCTATTGGCCTATAATTTGAGATATCGGATTTTGGTCCCTTTTTGGGGACGGGCTGGACATTTGTCAACTTCCAGCACGAGGGAAATATACCAGATTTGTAGGATTGGTAGAATATTTTAGTTAAAGTTGGTGCAAGTTCTTTGGAAAAGGTTTTTAAAATAATGGGTGGAATATTGTCCATTGCTGATGCTTTGTTGATGTTTAACTCCTTTAAAAGTTTAGCGACTATTTTGGGTTTGAAGTGAAGTTCATTCATATTAACTCCTGAAGACTGGATTTGGGGTATTTCTTTAGGAGTTTCCAAAACAGTGGAGTTCAGAGCAAAGCGTTCAGAGAACAAGTTAGCTTTTCTTGCGGGATCATTGACGATTAAATCACCATCAATAATAGGGGGAATAGAAAATTTTGTACCAGAATTTAAAGAATTAATGGCACTGTAGAAACTCTTGTCAGAAACAGACATAGACGTAAGTTTTGAGGCTTTCGCTCTGTCAATTTCGGACTTTTCGTTTGAGATAATCTGATTAGATATTTTGTTGGCCTTTAGATATTGGGATCGATTAGTGGGAGTTTTGTTATGAATCCAAATATTAAATGATCTACGTTTGTTTCTAAGTGCCGTTTTGGCAGCTTTCGAATACAAGTATTTTTGTTTGGGTTTTACTATGGAGAAAGGGACAAATTTATTGATAGCAAATTGGATGGTTTCTGTAAAGTTTTGAGCAGAAACATTTACACTGTCAGTGTAAAAACAATGACGGTCGAAAGGGAAACCATGGAAAAAATTTTGAAGACCACTCTTATCCATTTTTGAGTAGTGAAATATTTTACGGGGTTTGGGAGCTGTAGTTTTAAGTAAATCAGTTTTGATAACTGATGAGATTAAATAATGATCAGAATTTCCAATACTACCTTTCGCAACATCGACACTCGTAATATCTGGCATTGTGGTAAGATAGAGATCTAGTAGAAAACTATTATCACCGCCATTACGGGGAGTGAAAGTCGGGCTTTTAACAATTTGGAATAGGCCCTGAGACGCGGCAAAAATTTCTGCCAGTTTTCCACTATTGTCAACATCGTCGGTCGATTTGGAGAATTCCAACCATGATTTGTTGTGGACGTTGAAGTCACCGGTAACGATAACTTCACAATTAGGGGACTTTGCTCTAATCTCGTCCATAATTTTTGTCAGTATATTAAAAAAGTTTGGGTTACGTTTGTTGGGGGACCGGTATAAAGCTATTGTAAAAAAAGTCATTTCTGGAAGACAAATCTTTAAAACCATTGTATTGAAGCCGTCACCGTGTAGTTCAAAATTTGGAAAGCGCGTGTACGCAACACTCTCATGAATGAATGCGCATACGCCCTGATGGAGTTTGAAAGCTGATTCGAGCCTATATTTGGAATTAAGCGATTCTATAAAGAGAAAATTTTCAGAAACTTGTGTTTCTGTAAGGAATAGAATGTTCGGTTTGTCGTGCTCAAGATGATGTTGCACGTGGTCATGGTTAGCGTTCAATCCGCAGATGTTTTGAACATGTATTTTAAAATTTTTTATTGATTCATATATGTTTTGTCCCTGCAAATTCCGTGGACATGCCGCTTTATGGGCGGGTGGATTGCGCAAATTTGCTTTACCACTTGCAGACTTATTTTTTTTCGGTTGTACTGCCATATATATATCAAAATGTTTATTTTTATTTTTTTGTGTTTTATTTTAAAATGCATAACTAAGTAAAAAATCCTATCATACTACAAAATATGACATATGCCAATATTTCATGATAAGATGAAGAAATAATAACAAAATAATAAGTGAAAAACAAATTGTGAGAAATTTGCAGAAAACAAAACAAAACTAAATGCCAATAATCCAGCTGATGCAGCGCACCCCAGACGCACCGCCCACCACCTCAACCGAGGCACAAAGCCCACACATAACTACGTGTTGGTTCGATTCCTCGGAAGAGCTAATGAGCGGTACCGCTACGGAACGCTGCCCAGCTAAGACTGGAAGTGCTGCCGTTGACTAATTAAAGTTCGTCCGCCAGCACCCTAAGATATCATCTTGGCTAATGACATCTCCTGCCATTGCCAGTGGTATGTGATATCTCACGCTAACTCATATGTCAATGGCAGGGACTGGAGTACGCAGGGTAGTCAGACCCGTAGATCAACATTGATCTTATTCGATCAAAATCGATCCCTCCTGCTGGAGTACGCAGGGTAGTCAGACCCGTAGATCAACATTGATCATATTCGATCAAAATCGATCCCTCCTGCGGGATTTGATTAATTGATATGACTTATAAAAAAAGTTATTTAATATTTTGTAGTAATTTTTTAAAACTGTGTTAAACTTAAAAAATATTTTCAAAGATGGCGCAAAATATTTTCAAAGATAAATTTGATTTTTTGAAACCTCATCACTTCAACAAGTTTAAACTTTAAACTAAATTATATATTAATTAAGTCAGTATGACTGATCAATTTTTAAAAGCTTAACCGTTACCAGATAACGATTGAGGTGCTTTTCTCCTGTTTTATCATAGACCATAGTTTTATCATTGTTTTGGAGAGAACGGTGATTCTAAAATTGATATAACTAACCTTTGCCAAGGTAAATTTTAACGACCAACAAACTCAATTAAATAAACATTTTCATTTTAAAGTTTAAACCCAACAGTCCTCGTCGTACTGTTCATACTATAAATAATACATTGTTCCATGCTATCCATCAACTTAAAATTTATTGTATGACAACTCCGACAATGTTTCACTATATTTTTTTTTTTTCAAAATATTTAACTTATTTTTATTTCGCATGCGTCGAATGTATAAAACGTGCTTTTTTATTATTTTTTCTTCTTTGTTAACATGAAAGAATCTAGTTTTTGTTTTCAAACGAAAACGATGTACAGTAAATGAATCATGCGCAAAATCATTGATCTTAAGAGGGTACTTCACATTACGATAGTCAGTTGTCAAAACTGGCAATATCAATGATTGATTAAATTTTTAAACACCTTATGTTTTGTTGAATTGGTGGTAGTGTGATGATTTTGGTTTTTCTTTATTGGAATACGCGGTAGATTTGCGATGTATGAGTTAAACGTTGGTTCGTTTCGATTAAAATGTATATGACGGAGAGAGAAGGATAGATATTTTTTTGCTAAGTAAAGTAGATGAAATAAATGAAATCGACTCATCATAGATCAGTTAAGTTTTAACTTCCAAGTTAAGTTATTACTTTGGAATTGTGTTAATTAAATTTCATATAGTAACTTATAATAAAATTAAAAGAAACTATAAAAATTTGGGAGTTTTATTTCGACAAGAATAAGAGGTATGTTCAAGAGGTCTAAAGGCCACCGAGCGTATGATTTGGTATGACCCTGTAGAGGTCTCCCTACTTTTGTTACATATTCTTTTATTTTAGCAGATACGTAGGACGTTAATAAGGAGAACGTCCAGGCGTAGTTTACAAGAGGTTTAATGGTGTTTTTAGTTTTTAGTATTATTTTTATATTATTTTAACGATTATTGTTAAATTTGATTAATTAAATTAATTATTTTATTTTAATTTTTAAGGCTATATGAAACTTAAAGATGCTTTAAAGTCATCAGGAAGCTCAACATTCCAGTCTGAACGCCGTAAGCGTTACCGAGCTAAAGTAAATAAATTAAGATCAGTTCATCACCAACAAACGAGCAAAATTAAAACCCTCAATCAAAAAATTAGGAAAAATAACAATAGAATGGCTAATTATCAAAACATAATCAAACAGCTTTCTGAACAAAATTTGATTTCGGAAGAACTGTTTGATATGTTTCAATCCGTCAACCCATTGACTAAAAGTTTACTGGAAAGACAGTGGCTAAAGTGCAAGGGTTTGAAGGTAGAACGGTTATACAAAGACGAGCTTAAAACTTTTGCTTTAAATTTAAATTTCTTTTCTCCAAAAGCTTACAGCTATGTTCGTGAGACTTTTAATTGTGCTTTACCACATCCATCCACCATAACAAAATGGTATCAAAACTACAATTGCCTAACCGGATTCACTAACGAATCTATTAGAGCTCTTCGCCATGCATGTGAACTTGCCACAGAGGGCAATCAAGAAATATTTGGTGAACTTGTTTTTGATGAAATCCATGTCAGGCAACACATTGATTGGGACGGTAACCGAAATTATGGATTTGTTGAAACTGGTAGCAACAACCAATTCAGTGAGGAAAAAGCGACACAAATTTTAGTGTTCATGGTTGTTGCTGTCAACAAATCTTGGAAAATTCCAATTGGATATTTTCCGATTGCATCCCTGTCCGGCAAACAGAAAAAGAATTTATTGTTGCACGCAATTAGTTTGATACATGAATGTAAAGTTAGATTAATCGGTGTTACGTTCGATGGTGCACCAACCAACTATACAATGTGTAAGCTGCTAGACCAAGAGGGTTTACATTTAGGGAATAAAGTGAAAAGAGCCCATATTTACTTCCACAACAAAAAAAATAAAAGTAAGCTTAGCTGTACAAGTTTTAAGTCGATCAGTAGCAGATGCGATAAATTTTTGTTTAGATGATTTCAAAAATAGCGAAGCCACCTGCGTATTTATTGAAACTATCAATACAGCCTTCGATATTCTTAATAGTCGTAATTTGGCTGATTTTAACTTAAAAAAACCAATATGCAGCCAAAATTATCAAGAAGTGAGCATTTTTATAAAAAAAACAATTAAGTATTCAAGAAGCTTGCGACTTTTAAACGGTACCCTATCAATAAATAGTGGCAGAAAATCAGGTTTTTTAGGGTTCATAGTGGCGTTAGAAATAGTTAAGCAAATATATTTAGAATTTGTAGATAACAAAAATTTGTCATTTATTCCTATGTATAAATTAAGTCAAGATCATTTGGAATTGTTCTTCTTGTCATCAAATCACGTTTGGGATACAATAACAATCCTACGGTCAGACAGTTTATTGCTGCATACAAACGGTTGATCGTTAGATGCGAAATAAGAGAACGTGGAATTGGAAGCTGCATTCCATTAGAGAATATATCCATTTTACATGCTATACCAAATATATCAACAGCAACGAAAATAAATATTTCTTCTCCAAAACAGGTGATGATTCATACATCTACCGATGAATCAATCGATGAATCTATTTTGAACGACCACGATTATTTATTTAATCAGGAAACCATGTTCAGAGATAAGGTTACGGAATATATAGCTGGTTTTGTGGTGTTTAAAATATTTAAAAAACTAAATTGCGAAAATGGTTTGACATTAGTTCAAGGTAAAACTAGCCAACATTCCCTTATTCATTATAAGATAAAGGGATTTTTAAAATATCCATCTCAAGGTGTTTTAATTATATGCAAAAATACTGAGCAAATTTTAAGGAGAAATTTGCAAACTATGAGTAGTTCTGAAATTTTAAATAAACAAACCGCAACATTAATTAAAATAGAAGTTGCTTAAACTTTAACTATGTATTTACCCAGTAATTGTACCATGATCGCTCCTATTATAATCTGTTGATGGATTTAATAATGGAAATCTATTTGAAAACAAGGTACTTTTTCATTGAAAAGTGGATGAATGAAAAGAATTCTGTTCGAACTTGGTATAATAAACTAGTGATATTTAAAGAAATGTAAAAACGATTTCACATAGAGCATAACAAATCGAAAAATGTGTATATACATATATATAACTAGGGGGTATCCCGCGGGCTCCGCCCCCCCCTCTCCCCGCCCCTCCCTCCTTTCCCCCTCCCTACGCACACCAATACACTCTTGCTCTTTTCATCCGGCTTTGATACAACTACTAAGTACTATCCATCATAATCCAACCTCTTCTAATCTATTCTGTGTGTACCTTCTGCTTAACTATAATTCTACAAAAACCATCGTGAGGTTAACGATAAATTTTTATACGATCAATGACAAATGGTTGAAAATAATAATAATAAGAAAATACTGAAATAGCAGCTTTTGTTCTCCTATATTTTATTTGCAGAAAATGAAGCTATGCAAAAATAATGATGGAAAAAAAATATTCTATGATTTTTACATCGACATCGACATTTTTACATTTACATTGACAATGACAACGAAATTTCGTACTGAGTTTCTTAAAGTTCATTTTATTAAATCGGTTTAAATTATTAATGTTTGAAAATGTATATTATAACCTAAACTGTTTTTTGTATAAAAATATCAAATGTTTTCAACCTATATTGTTTTTAAAAATTGTTAAAAATCTATATTTTTCTATGCTGTTATGTTTGCTGTACTAAAGAACAATTTTCTGGTTCTGGTCCTGCCATAATAGCGCTAGTACTTTACGAAATGTTGTGTCAAAAAGTGAGGAAATAGACCTTTAATCATGTACTTTCATCAATTTGTTTCCTCTTTTCTTTTTTAATAAACTTATTATAAAAACCATCTACCAACTTTACTATTTAATGTAAAAATTATTCCTTTAAAAAAAGGTTATTATTCCTTTAAAAAAAATTCGACCTATTTTTCATAATAAATATTACATATCTTGTGACTAATTCAAAATAAAAAAGGTTTTATTAATAAAACATCAACAAAAATTATAAATATATGTATTATGTAACTTAATTAAAATAAAAAAATAAAATCCCCTAAATGCATTCTATACTTAACTTTTTAACTAACTTTAAAGAACTACTTTATCGATAATTCTAAGTATCCAAAAACAAAATTTTATATAAGTTTTATTTATATATGAATTATTTATTTATATGAATTCATTCATGAATAATAAAATAAAAAAGCACAATAATTTTAAAGTTATTTAAAGAAAATAATGAATTTATGAATAAAAAAAAAACAATTTTAATGTTATTTAGAATAAAAATTTAAAAACTGCATTATCGTAAAACGAAATGTATGTATGAATATGAATAAAATAAGAGTGTGTAAAAAAACAATAATTTTAATGTTTTTTAAAAAAAAAATAAAAAAAAAATCGCAATATTCAGGTTTCGAACTATCAATCTATAGATCATCAGTCGAGTGCGCTACCAATATACCAAATTGAACTATATTTGGTCTTTAGACTAAAGGATAGATAAGATATCCGTTACGCTTGTATAGAAGGATAGACTTACGGCTATTATATTATAGATGTAATGTACGGCAAACAGTAAAAATGCTATCAAAACTGACATTTTTACCGATTGATTGGAAAAGAGATATGATCCAAAAACAGAATTTTGGTTGTAGACGTCGATTATATTACAATTTAAAACAATTTAAAGAAATGGATGGTAGGTTTGGAAAAATGTCGAACGTTTTTACAATTTTGACCTTTGAAATCTTTTGATAAATTTTTGCATTCTTTACAGATTTTCCAAATAACATAAAAACTCACATGAGAAAAAAATTTCTGAGAATATCCGATGCTATGCGAAAACAGATTGTAAATTATTACACGAATGACGAACACGTGTATATTTTCCCGGGAAAAAGGGATCACTACCTATAACGAGAGTGGAAGAAAAATTTATATACAGAAACAGTTTTTTTATATACAAATCCATGATTTGTATTTGAAATTTAAAAACGAATATGAAGGAAATGAAACATTGCCTTCATTTTCATATTTTTATTCTCTAAAACTAGTGGAATGCGTACATGCGGGTGATCCAGGAATCCACAATATGTGTGTATGTGCTCAGCATCAAAACGTAAAACTGAAACTTGTCGCTTTGTCAAGGAAACTCAATTATTTGATTTGATGATGGGAGCGGTTTGCAATATCGATAACGAAGATTGCATGATTAAAAAATGTCCAGATTGTCCAAGAGAATCTGGAGTAAACGAGAAATTTAAAGACATTGTAGAAGAGCTTGATATCGAGTTGAGAGAACGAAAAGTTAAGTATAGTAAGTGGAAAGATGAAGGTAGTGCAGCTGCTCTTGAAAATTTTGAAGAAGAATCGGATATTTTGATTACAGAAGTATGTACAGACATAAGTAATTTAACAGAACATCAATTTGTGGTAGACTCTCAAAAAAATTATTTAAGTTATTGCAAAAATAATTTGGAAAATGATAGTTGCATAATTCTAATGGATTTTTCCGAAAATTATTCTTTTGTTATTCAAAACTCTGTTCAAGCTTTCTACTATAATAATAAACAGGCAACTAAACATCCTTTTTGTATGTACTTTAAGCCAGAAGAAACTGACGAACTACAAAATGTAAACTTTTGTGTAATTAGTGATACCAAAGATCACTTTGCTTACAAACATAGTAAATGCATTCACATCAGAATTAATGGATTTAAAAAAAAAGAGTACTCTTGGATAAAGAGGATTATATATTTTTCAGATGGAGCACCTACGCAATATAAAAATAAGTAAGAAAAATTGTAATGAAAATATGAAAAAAATGATAATTAACAATTTTATAAGTTGAACTATATCTTTTTTTTTAGGAATCATTTTGCTAATATTCTTTTCCATAAGAAAGATTTCGGCATCGCAGTGCAATCCTATAATATCTTTGCCACAAGCCACGGTAAATTACCATGTGATGCTTTCGGGGGGACTGTCAAAAGAATGGTAATGAAACATTGCATAAGATCTCCTCCTCAAAATCAAATAAGAAACGCGCGTGAAATGTATGAATACGCAGTCGAGAATATTCAGAATACAGATGATATAAATAATTAATGAACATATTTTAGATAGTGAAATGTATTCAAAAAGAATTACCACGATTTCTTATTTTTGCAGGGCATTATGGGCACCAAGTGAAGTTGTAAAAAGATTTGAAAAAAAATTAGAAAAGCGCTTTGCTTCCGCGAAAACACTTTATGATACTCGAATGAACCATTGTTATATACCTTTTGAAGAAAACTCCATTAAAATGAAAATAACCTCTTTTTCAATTGAAGAAAAATTAATAAAATTGAAATTAAACGAATAATGAAATAATAAAATTAATAGTTACAAAACGAATTCCAACTGTTTTTTACGCTTTCAATTGTATTTTTGAGCTTGGATTCAGTGTATGTACCAAAGGTGTATACACTGAACAGCAAAACTTATAATAATCTGTGACACAAGTATAAAGTCAAGCTAACATGTTAGCAAACGTATATGCAGAACTGCAGTATGAATATGGGATAACGTGCATGAGAACGTGCAAAAGATACCACAACAACTACAACTCCATCTGTAGAGCAATCAGAACAAAGAAATTCTTGATTCGATGCCGAAAAAACTGCATAATTCCAACGTTTATCCTGAATAGAACGAAGAACTTAATGGGAAGATATATTGAACCAAAAGAATGGAAAACACACAATTTTATCAGAAGAACTAATAATAAAATATTAAATTTTGAAATAGCCAGGATTATAAGATTGATACTACATTTGAACAATAGAACCAAACTAATTCATACAAAAATGTACAGATTGGCACCACAACATATAATCAACAATTTCATTCACCATATTAAAAAACCAACAATAATGAATCTGAATAAAGTAGACCGGTTGGAGAACAAGTTTGAAAAATTGACCAAAGCACAAACACCCAACATCTGTTATGATAAAGAATGGTTGAAAATCATGACCGAAAAGAATATACCGAATGATGTCCAAATGATATTAGCACTGGGTCTGAAGTTTGCTATACCACAACTGAACAATGAAGTTCCAATCAGTGGAATTATTGCTGACATTGAAAACATCATAGTATCAGTAACAGAAGAGAATGAACAAAACACAGTCAGAGGAAAGGCGGCAACTATCATATCAAATCACATGCACAAAAATAGAAAATTAACGAGACAACAAAAAATGATACATGATGCGTATAGTAGCACCAAGATCTTCCTAAGAAATAATCCTTATATCGTCGTCACAGCTGCTGATAAGGGTAATGTCACCATACTTATGGATCGATCAGAATATATTACTAAATTAATAGATTACCTCAGTGATGAGGGAAAATACAGAAAATTAAGCAAAGATGTGTTTACAGAAACGAAACAACATGATAGTGAGTAACCTGTTAGATAAAAAGTATATAGATAAAAAGACGAAGCGCCAACTCACCACGTTCACAGCGCAGGCCCCAAGACCGAGAGCAACATTAAAAATTCATAAACCAGGTATTAGACTTATAATCAATTCCACCAATAGCCCTACGTATAAAATGGCGAAGTATCTCAACAAAATTTTAACAGATGCAGTAATTGAGGATACTTGAGGATACAATATTGTCCGCTGATGACAATATGGTATCCTTTGATATAGTCTCTATATATGAAAGAATTCCATTAGCTGCGGTATATGAATCGGTTAAGAGAAGATGGGAGGATATTAAGAAGGAAACATCGATACCATATACTGATTTTATAAATATGATAAAATTATGTGTAAATGATAGTAATTACCTAGAATACCAAGGGAAAATATTTAGACAAAAAGATGGTCTAACAATCGGTGGTCCTGTGTCAGCAATTCTAGCAGACTTCGTAATCACTGATCTTTTAGACAGTGTTATGGAGAAAGCTGGTTTTGATCCAACAATATTAGTAAAATATGTTGATGACACACTAATATTGATGCCGAAGGAAGAAATTGAAAATTTATTTAACCTATTAAACAGTGAGAATAAATCGATTCAATTTAAATATGAGATTGAAGACAACAACACATTACCATATTTAGACATGTTGCTGCATAGAGAAAACAACAAAATAACTACAAGCTATTACCAGAAGCCAAGTGCGAAAAATAGACTACTTAATTTTTCATCCGAACACCCAAGTAGTCAAAAGACCAGTGTGGCATATGGTACTGTATCCCGTATGCTAGGAGTAACATCGAGCAAATACAAAGCAGATACTATCGAGGAAATATACAGAATTTTAACAATAAATGGCTATCCAATAAGTCTAATTAAAGGTATGATTAAAAAATATGAAAAAATCCACAACAAAACATTGAACGTCGGTGCTGAACCTGAGGCACCAATATACAAAGGATTACTATACACGAGGCATTTATCAGAAAATTTAGGTAAATTATTTAAGAATAGTAACAACAAACTAAAAATTGGTTACAAAACACACAAAAATGTTAGTAGAATTTCTGGCACACTAAACAAACATCTGGAGACAACTGAATAGCATGGAGTGGTATACACATTTCCTTGTAAGAACTGCGATGGAGAATATATAGGACAGACAGGGCAGAAATTAGGATCGCGCATCAAACAGCATAAGTATGATGAGAAGGCTGGAACCAAAAGATCTGGAAGAACAGCAGCTCTCCAACATGTTATAGATGAAGGGCACACATTTGCATATGATAGTGCCAAAATTCTCACAAAAGAATTTGACTGGAAAAAGAGATTAACACTGGAAGCAATAAATATTCATCTGAGGAAGACTACTTCAATTAATCTGAGATCTGATATGGAAAGCTTGAACCCAGTATATGCACAAACTTTGAGCAATATAGGGAAGAAAAGCAAAAACAAAGTGCATATGAACCCAAATCAAATCACAACAACGTAAAAAATACACAAAAATAACTTTTGTGTTAATAATTGGGTCAATTGGTATAGTTCAACAACCTAATTTACATAAAATAATTTCAATTTCAATTTTAATACATAATATTTTCTGTCTCACTACAAAAATAATTTTAAATTTTTATTGATTTATTGTTTTATGATTTTATTGTTTTTGTTAGTATAAATAATTGATGTCCATCATATTTAAATTAGTATTAAGTTTAAAGAGTGTTCAGGATAACACAAAAGAATTGTAAGTGTTTTTGATAATAAGTTTATTTTTTTATTGATTGTAATTTTAAATTTTTTAACCATGTTAATATTGTTTTTAGACACTGAAGAAGGTCCCAAATAAAAGGACCGAAATATTTGGAATAAAAAAGACATTTTTTTGATCTAAGGCTTGGTGTTTTATTTGTGGTAAAACTCTTACTACCAATCAAACCATTGACGATAAGAAATTTCATCGCGTAGATCAGATTCAGTGTATGTACCAAAGGTGTATACGCTGAACAGCAAAACTTATAATAAAATTTTGTGTCGAAATGGGTATCTACGAACTTTTTCTAAGGTCGATAACCTGGGAAAAAATGGCATTCAAAGTTTGAACGTTAATGGGTTAATGAAATTTTCTATCGAATGATAATAATAAAAAAACATTACTTAGCTACATGTGTTCCTAGAGAGTCTCTTAATACGTTAAATATTATAGATTTAAATTTTTTTCCATACAAATGTTTCAAAAATTCGAATAATCATTGTTAATTAATAAGTTATTGTGCAAAAGAAGGAGATTAAATTGCCGTGCATTTTGCCTATGTAAAGGCAAAAATATCTGATTTCTAGAGCCTAGTTCTCGGCTATAGAGGAAAGAACCAAGAATCTAATTTATAGGGCTTTGAACTATATACATTTGACTACTTTCACAAAAAATTTCAAAGAGATTCATTTTATTAGGACCAAGTTACGGCCTATCAAAACCTCGCAAAAACGCTATTTTTCGAAATTAAACCATCTTTCAACGGCTGTATCTACAGATGTAAATTTACCGGTAAAATATATGTGTGGTAATTTTACCGTAAAATTGCCGGTAAGATTGGTAAAATTGGTAATATTGGTAAAATAAAAAACTGTCACAAAATATTTAAATATAGTTGCAAATTCATTTAATTCAAATTGATGACCATCACAATTATTTATAGTTTATAAAAACACAAAATGCAATCAAATATATTAATATCTAGTGTATAAGTAAATATGCTTACTCGCATAGTATCAGACAGGAAGAAACATATGCAACAATGGAAAATTCTTTTATACTCCATACATAAACAAAGTTCAGCTGTTGTTCTTTTAGCAGGACATCCAGAAAACAGAGTACCCGCTTCTTTAGCAGCTGCAAAAATGCAACAAATCCTGAACACACTGGCTACAAAGATAACTGCTTTCTTCAATGTTATGTAAAATTATGCGTTTTTGAAAATACTGTCGTATTCGAAAATGTTTCGGTATTACACTTCGAATAGAAGTATGAAATGCAATTCAATGGCTCAAATGCAAAGATCGAATGACAGATAACCATGCCTTTTCAATTATTCTTACTTTATTTAGACTATAATTCAGTCAAGCTCCTTTCATCGCATGTGGTGGGAAAACGAACCCGGTTCAATGCTTTTCCGGCAATTGAGAATTTTCAACGGCGTTAAACATGTCACTTTTTGCGTACTACACATGCCACTGCCCGACACTGAGATAGATGTATTAATTACGCGTGCAATACGTTACATCAAAATCTAATTCATGCATTGTTTCTTTTTCGTTCAATATAAATAGCAAATGGCTAAAGATATTTGGTTTAAAAACGCAAGGCAAATTATTATATGAACTTGCATTTCGCAGCAAAAAATTACATTGATGCGGTGATAATTGCTGCTGCATCGTTCAATGTGAAATTGGGTCGTGAACAAAATTACTACACAAGTGACCTTTGAGGGATATTAACACGGATAATCAGCAAACTTCCAATATCAGAGTATGGGAGAAACGATCTTCATGGCAGCAATTTGAGCCCAAAATAACAAAGATTTCGCTTTTGCCTCATTCGGAATAGCTGCGTTATTGCTACCGGGTGAAAAACTACCAACTCCAACCCACCGATCGACACAAGAAGACAAAATAAATGTTTGCCTAAAGTACTCTATACTTTGTGGCAACACGTAGATACCGTAAAATTACCTCGACATATGGGTGTTCAGCTGTATATCGATCGATCAGACGAGATATTCTCACAACAATGTGCACGCAATTTTCAATTGCAGTACGGGGTGTCAACAAAAAAGTACAAACTCTTATATATAGTAAATAAAGATTATTCAAATTTAATTGCAATTTTACCAATTTTACCAAGCCTAAGTAATATTACGTAATATTACCAATTTTACCATATGTAATATTACTTTTACGTCTGCAGCTGTATCTCTGTCGTTTTCCAACCGATCTTAAATCTGAGCCCAACATTTTAAACAGGTAATATAAATACATTTTAAATGAAATCGCAGAGGTCGAAACGTCAATTCAGTCGTCTCCTACGTTCATTAATCATTTAAAAAGCGACAATTTTTCGATTTTTTTCATATATATCATGACCTAAGAATGCGACCCTCCGGATCAAAAAATATGCTCGGGGCACTGAGCTACGACGGTTTAAAAAATACGTTAAAATACGTAAGAACATTTATTTTTAGACCTTTAAGGGGTCTTATTTTGGGCCCAAAGGCACCTAGAGATCTGAAATTTTCAGGAGAACCTTTTTTTATGTACGCAAACAACATACTAAATTTTCATAAAGATCCGTTGACACCCCGCACAAAAGTATTTATTCTAGAAATTTATATTCGAGTATAAGCGAGAAAATATTCTAGCGAAAATGTCAGTGTCGCAGTTGAAGATAGACAATTTCTACAACAATCCACTTCCACAAACACCGCTAATGTAGGACAGAAAAGAAAATATTTTCAAACTACAATGATAGTACCAAGAAAAATTGGATTTTTGGAGAAAAAAGAAGCAGATGACAAGTTTTTGAAAATGGTCACTAAAGATTTTCAACCATTTTCTCTTGTAGAAGACGTATGATTTCAAGAATATTCGAAGGCGCTTAATCCAACATATACTCTTCCAAGTCGGAAAATATTAAATAAATATTATAATATTATTATTAAATATTATAAATACGTTATTGCCAGCAAAATATGAAGAGGAATTGAAAAAAAACGAGGGAAGACATCAGCACTGCAAAATCTATTATAATCACAACAGACTGCTGGACATCAATTAATAACGATAGCTTTTTAGGAGTAACGGGCCACTTTATCGACAATAATTTTGAATTAAAATCACTTTTGCTGGACGTTACTTTGTGCAATGTAAGGCACACAAGCCGAAATTTGTCAGAGGAATTGAGCAGAGTTGTACGAGAGTGGAATATTCAAGACAAAATTTTACTTGCCGTTTTCGATAACGCTGCGAATATTAAGAAGGCAATCTGTGATGACCTAATGTGGAAACACTTGGGATGAATAGCCCATACAAATAATTTAATTGTTAAAAACTCTTTAGTAAGTGCAGATTACTTACTAAATAAAATTTCAATTATAGTGTCACATTTTAAAAGAAGTGCAGTGGCAAAACAAAAATTGGACATGTACCAAAAACAAAACAATAGAGACCCTAAAAAACTAGTGCAAAGTGTGGAATTCTGGAAGATGGAATTCTCAATTTTATATGCTAAAAAGTATTTTAAATTTGAAAGAAGAGGTTCGAGCAGCTTTGGCGGCAATCGGAAGAGAAGATTGGCCTATGCTAATGAACCAAGAAATAGTTTCTATAGAAGAATTGATTGAAGTTCTCGCCCCCTTAGAGTCTGTCACAAATTTAATGAGTGGTGAAAAATATGTTACTCTTTCATTAGTTATTATAATTACAATGGGTCTACAAGACGTTTATAAAAATTTTCAAAAAAGAAACTTTTCAAATGAAACAAAAGTTATTGTCGAAAAAATATTATCTGGAGTGACTTCTAGATTAAAAAATGTTGAAGACAACGAAATTCTTCTTATTGCAACATTTCTGGATCCTCGATTCAAACATATTAGATTCAGTTCTGAATTGGACGGGGAAACCGCAAAAAATTTAGCAGTAAACGCATTATGCGCTAAATTTGAAGATGATCCCGTTGAACACGAAAGTCAACCATCCACTTCATCTACAAACACAATTGTAATTAAGCGCTGCTTCGTGTGAAATCAACGAAGTCGCATAGCAGGTCGCGTACCTAGCGAGATTTATTTATAGCTCCTGACCAGCGGCAGCCTATGGGAACGAGTAAGAAATCCTGCTACTTCAGCACAAATAAACAATATAGTACGCGAAATAACATGATATATACGGAAATGAAAAAAAAAACAAGCAAGTGAAAGAGTAAGACTCTGGCGACCCCCTAGGCTAAAGAATCACGATCACCACGTCCTACCCCCTACTTCAGCACACGATCACACACTATCGCACCTCACACACTCACACATATGCACCTACATTCATACACACTTGAAACAATCCATTATCATTGAATAGCGTTCCAAAAAAAATGTATATTACTTATTTTTGATGATTTATAAATCATATATAACTTCCATAAAATTTTTCTTCATTTTCATTATTAATGGTTATTTTATGATTATTTACGTCATCGTTATTTAGTAAAAATAACATTTTACTATTATATTTCAGTGATAAATTGTTTGTTTTAACTACACTATCATTTTGATTATCTTCTATCTGATGATGTAAATTGTTCACAACATGTATTCCATCATCGTTCACTTCATTTTTTTTCTTTACTACACTGTTACTTTCAATTTTATTATTTAAATCAGTTTCAGTTAACAATAAATTTATATCATTATCTTCGTTATAATTTAATTTTGTTAAAATTCCTTTTAATTTATTTTTATCATAGGTTGGTACTTTAATTTTATGACAAAAACATATATTCTACGTTATTTTTTTCTTTTTTTTTTTAATTATATGATTCATTATTATTATTATATTATAAACATAAATGTATATTCAGTCAACTGAATCAGTTTCATTGAATATAATTTATAATTTTTGTTAATATAATTAATGTGTTATTATTTACAATAAATGTATTTTGAATATCTTTAGATTGATTATTCCATAAACTTATTAATAATGTAGCTGAACTGAAAATTATTATAAAATTATCGGTAAAAGCTAGCACGAATGTGTCGTTATAAGAAAACAATTTTGAAAATTGCATTGCTTTTATATGAGAATTACTGTCGGATGATTTTCTTAAACGATTTAAATTGGTTGTATTATAGCAATTATTTGCTATATTATAGTGTAATTTTGAAACCACATTCCAGGATCTTTTATTACAGGATCTCTTATTAAAAGCGGCCTTTATTTAATCCTTCGATAACTCTGTAATGTCATTAAAAATAATGTATAGAAGGTTTGAAATTAGTTTGAATTTCTTATTTTTAGAAGGTCGTCTAATTATTGTTAATGGTTATATATGTATTTCTTTATTTAATGAGATGAAATCATTTATAGTTGTTGGTCTGTTGTTTCGTTTGAATTTTATTGTGGACATGTCTACGTCCGTTTATGTTTTGTTTCGTGTCATTTTGAGAAAAGGAATTTTGCCTCTTTCCTTCTTGGAAGCGGTTGTAGGTTCTTTATTTCGGATTTTAGATGATCTTTGTATTATTTCTTTATCTATGATTTCTTTGGCTGCTTGTCAGTCGTCAATTTACGCGAATCGAAATAAAATCTTATTTTATTTCATTATTTTTTATATTTAGTAATAGTGAGTTTTTATTAGGATATTTTCCTCGACCGATAAAGGAACTGTATAACCTTTATTTTGTAAAACGTTTTTCCGTCGTAAAAAAAATTTGTGAGCGATACTAGTTTTAAAATATTATTTAAATAATTTCGTATATTGTTTTTTAGAAAATAAATTTTTTATTTTGATTGTCAAAAAATAGTATATTATTGAATTAGGAGCTAAAGTCGTACTTTTTGTGTTGAGTCTATAGTTTGGCGGCCGACCGTAGGGAGGCCGACAATTATAGACGAAACACAAAAAGTCACTTTAGCTCCGAATTCAATACACTATTTTTTCGGCAAACGTTTAAATTTGTTTAAAAATATGAAATTAATGCATCAAAAATTTTCTGAAATTAATTTTTTTTTATTTTTATTCATTAAAATGAACTGAAATGCATTCTGCTTTGAACAAATTAATAATATCATTTTATTTTACTTTACTGCCGCCGTCAAAATATGAAAATTACTTTACAGCCGCCGTAAAAATATGAAAATTACTTTACAGCCGCCGTAAAAATATGGAAGTTACTTTACAGCCGCCGGCAGAAAAAGTAAAAATGACGTCACTTTTGCAGCCGCCGGCTAAAAAGTAAGACTTTAGCTACTCCCCAGCGGCAGTAAAGTTAAACTTTACAGCCGTTAGCCGAAAAAAATTATTTTGTAAATAGTAAAATTATAAAATAGTAAAATTATATTAATGTAATAGTTAATACCTGTAAAAAAAATTTATATTTTACGTAAAAGAATATTTTTCTTTGATTTTTGTTTAAAAATATAAAAATATTTGTATTAAAATATAGTGTAAATTAGTTAGTTTATAATAATATATAATATAGAAAATGTACGTTGGTTTCGTACTTGATGTAGTTGATGTATTCGTTGTTTTTCTTAATATGCTTTTTCGTTGATAAATGTCGTTATGTGAAGTTGTATTCCTTGTTTTTCTTAATAAAAATTTTTGTGTTGATAACTGTCGTTATGTTATGATTTGTTGATTTTAATTCTTGACCTTGCATGATTTTGTCGTATTGAAATTGTCGTGTATAATATTTTGTGTGGTTCTGGTATCTCGTTTTTACAACCTGGAAGCTGTAGGTTATTGCTCGAGCCTCAGGACTCGAAATTCACATGCGCCATATGTTATGGTTCAGGACTCGAGCCTCAGGACTCTAAAATCGGCTGCGCAATTTGTAAGAGTGTGGTGTACCGGTTGCGCCATTTGTAAGAGTGTGGTGTACCGGTTGTGCCAATTGTGGGGGTGCGGTGTACTACAAGGTCAACACATCAATCGTAACCACACATATAACCCCTTTTATGATTGAAATTGATATACATTTTTCATAACTTTATATTGAAATTTGATCTGTACAACCATATTTGTTTGGTATTATTTAAAAATTTACAAGGATTGCGTTAGCGCAAGTACCCGATGAAGCACCAAATACGATGTATTTTTGGAGGTACATCACAACATGTATACTTTGTTCGTTGTGTTTGTTTTAGAGGTGAAGTAATTATGTCAGATAAATCTTTTAAATTCCATAATAGGAACTTCAACACATTTTCTTTTTTATACAAATCTATGAATAAATTAATTCAATTAAAGGGAAGAAAGTAGAAAAATTTTGTTATCTTACAACTTTGACATTGTAATATCGACTGTTATAATACCGCTTTGAACTTCGTCTACCTTGTAATATAAATGAAGTATAATATTGGCATTGTCTCACAAACATGCATCACATGAACCATCACTCACACTCACTCTCTTATACACACGTATCCGCACTCATTCATACCTCTAATTTTAAAATAGAAATAAAAACACCAAACATATGTTCTTGACGGCTGTCAAGCAACCAACAAATTAATTCCAGTAGAATTAATAGACTGAGAGACCACTATTCGAAAAATTGGCGTATTTATAAGCAAAATAAAAACAATTTTACATCTCAATTTAAAAAACTAAAAAAAATCTGTCAACTGAACAATCTCGTTCGAAAAATCGGTGTACTATATAAAAAAAAAATCTTCGCTAATGTAAACAGCGAGATCTATTATGAACTGATTATAGGAAATTATATTTATCATTGTATCCGCTAAGGAATTCTTACAACCACCGGGTCTTAAAATTGGGAACTACAACAAAATTTATAGAAGAATAATGGTTGTAAGATTGAATTACATGTGATCATAGCGTGATCGTGCTTCAACGATATAGCACAACTCTTTCAGGACAACTTCCCAGCAGTTATCGAGCCCAAACTGATAAACGCGATAATTCTGTCTATTGGTTATTCTCTTTCATGATATCTGGTACTAAAATTGGAGAGTGATTATAAACAGAAATATGGATTAGTAACCGATTGTAGTACATCTACAGGGGAATATCGGAGTTAATGATACAATTTGGATAAAGGAAATTATCTTGGAGACATATTACACAACTGATTTATGTTCATTTTTATAGTGATTGACGAATCTAAATCAAATATAGGAAATCACACTGAAAAATATCACACAACCGTTTTAGGATAATAAATTTTTGTGGCCGAAACCATAATAAATGATGATCATGGATTGAGTATAAGACCATGTGTACAGGACAGAATGAAAATGACTATGAAAATTTCTGTCAAGGCCAACTTGGTGTATGCGGGACAGTGGTTCGAATTTTAATTAAGGTGTTTGAATTACCCTTCATAGCACAATATGGAGCTTTTTTGAGAAAAAAGCTTCCACCTTTATACCTTCAGGAAGCAATCGATCACGGGCCATAGCAGAAGTAGAAAGGTACCAAGAGGAAAATTTGCTCAGCAGGACTGAAAATTCTTTAAATTGGTGGAAGAAAAACGCGTTCAACTACCTGTACTTGAGTGAATTAGTTAAAGAACATTTTGGTTCGGTTGCAACGTCAGTACCGTGTGAGAGGTTATTTTCGAAAACCGGGAAAATAATATCTGATCGAAGAAATTCGTCCAAAGTAAAACAAAATTCAAGCAAAATTTATAATTATTTGCAGAAGTCATTTTTATTATTATAAATAAAGTACTGTTATTATAAATGAATTCTTATTAATGTTATTTCTATTATTATATTTTATATTATATTTTTTTATAGATTTGAATATTTTAATTTAACCTTTCTTTTACTATTAAAAATGCACGTTATTCAGAAATGAAGTTTATATTCGTTTTAATTTTTTGTTAATTATTTTTAAACAATAAATTATTTATTATTTTTTTATAAAACAATATGCCTAAGTATTATTTATTCATAATCTATTAAATAAACATAACAAAACATTGAATGAAGAATAAATGCTACAAATACGTAAAAAACGAGAAAATATAAATAAAGGTGTCGGACGCCACTGCCTGATAATTTATTTATTGTGTATATTTTGGATATATCTGGCCCACAAGCAAGGGCATATATTTACAAAAACAAACTCTGCGACAGCGATAGGTTCACGATGATTAATAAACATAAAATATGCCCGCGCAAGGCAACTGCACGTCAGCATCCGTGCATACATGTCATTCGTAGCTGCGCGTCAAACGTAAGTTTAGCGTACGGCATGGCTACAAAACAGAATCGTAAATAAAATAGTTTTGAAATTATATCAACCAACCAACATCCATACAGAAATGTTTTTTAAGTAATTCTTATTCCGTATTAATCTTAAACTGTTTAAATAACAAATTACTAAGCACTGTTGTCTTGCCTGCAACTGTAGTTATTTATTTTGTACTGTTGTTTTCCAATGAACACGGCAGTCAAAAGTCAAAGACTGCTTTTTAAAACTGCAGTGGTTAGGCAACAGGTTAGAAAATAACAAATAACAACACAACCCTTCCAATGTGTGCAACTGTAGTAAAACCAATTACGTAGTTCTACTACAAGTTACAACAACTCCCCAAAAAACCAAAAACTTCTAAACGAACATTTCCCAATATCCAAGTTAATTAATTAATTAGCAAATATAAATATAAATCCAAAAACAAAGTCCAACAAAAACGAAACGCTGAGCTAAACTTTAGTAAACCAATTACGTAGTTAGTAAACCAATTACGTAAATCAATTACGTAGCACTACACAACTGCCAATGACTGCTATTTAAAACGACAGTTGTTTTTGAACTGAACTCAATGAACTCAGCTGCTTTTTAAAACAACAGTGGTTTGGCAACATGCTTAAAAATAACAACTGTTATCGAAAAATAACAACTGTTTTTTCTTACAACTGTTATTGTAAAACAGTTTTTGTATCTGTTATTTTTGTTTAAGCGCAACAGTTCGTTACTGCTTTTTTCAAATAACATTTGTTATATAACAGGTTTGCAAATAACAACCCAACACTGCTATCTTCTCATTTTAGCAACATTACTAGTATTATCTGTAACTATATTTCGTACTGATATCACAAAATTTTTACTGGCGTTAGAGATTGATTCCAAGGAAATTTATTTAAGGCATTCTGATGTATGCTTTTTACCATATGCATCAACAGTATCAACAAGTACAGATTCACCGGACTGAGCTACAAAAGTCGTACATATTATTTGTTCGTTAATCGGTATGTATGTTACTCTATTCTATCCAAAGAGATGGATACAATTTCTCCTTCATATTTATTTTGACATTCAATCATTGTTTCAGAATAAACCTCATTCAAAATAAGTCATCCAATCTGCCGTCTCCTCGGCATGACATAATCCATACCCGTTTGACGTTTTATTACAACAATAAACAAGAAACCTACGATATACTATTAAAAACTCAACACAATAATAAATTTTAAATCGACAAACTCCCAATATCCTGAAGAAATAATGAAATAAACCTTCAATCGATTTTGTTTGTAAAATAGCCCGGAAAAAAATTCGAAAAAACACATGAATATATACGTTGTTCCATATTAGGTATTCGTTTTGCGAGCAGAATGTTGCCACTGTTAACAGTTTTTCCAACTTTAAGATAGGAGTTAAGCTTTAATTTTTTTATAAATATCATGATACATCCCTAATAACCATTTGACACCGCGGTGTAAAAAACACTCAAAAGTAAAACACCTATTCGTCACATTACGGTGTAAACAACACATATTCATTGCATTGCTTTTCCCTTGACACCTATTAGTTACATGAGCAAAGAATAGGTGTCATTGAAATCAATTCGTTGCCGCAACGAATTGGTTTCAATAACACCTATTCGTTGCGGATGTGACGAATAGGTGTCAAGGAAACAATAACGCAATGAATAGGTGTTGTTACGGTGTAAACAACACCTATTCATTGCTTTGCGGTTCCCTTGACACCTATTCGTCACCTCCGCAACGAATATGTGTCATTGAAACCAATTCGTTGCGGAAACGAATAGGTGTCAATATAACCTTTTCACAACCGTAACCAATAAGTTTTCTTGTCACTAGTTCGTCGCAACCGCAAATATTAAATTAGATTTCGATAACTCCTTTTTTGTCTCTCTGATATAAAATTTAGTACAGATTCATAATGAAAAATAAATAAATTAAAAAATAAAAATTTGTCAAATAAAAGAACTATTTATTTTTTAATTTTACAAAATGACATTTTTTTCTGTTATAGCTTTAGCATGCGTTTTTTAATTCTCATGCACTATGAAGTTTAATTTGACGCATGTTTTAAGTTATACCTCTTTATAACTCATAATAGAATACGACAGTGAGACTCCATTTCGTTTTATTCAGTTTATAAATTATAGCGATACGCATCATTTGAATTTTTGTTCTTGAAATAAAATTAAGTGAATATAATATTAACTAAGTGATTACAAACTTTATTTGACGACGTGAAATATAAGTGAATTTAATATTAATATAAAGTGATTACAAACTTAAAACATTATTTAACCATAACAGAATGCGACAGTGAAATGACACTCCATTTTGTTTCATTTAGTTTTTAGTGATAAAAGCATAATTTGCATTTTTATTATTTAAATTATAATTAAGTGAATTGAATATTAATAAAGTGAATAAAAACTTAAAACATTATCTAATTAATTGAAAATTTTAATTTAAAAGTAAGTGTGCGCATGGAATTATTAAGAAACAAGTAAATTTTTCCTTAGACTTAAAGTCCTTAATTAAATTTTCTTTTGTTTTGAGTTGCCTTACTAATTCTATATTAAGCAAGCTACAGACCTACAATATATTGATCAATAAATCGAAAACGAAAATAAACGAAACGATTTTTACTTGTAAATTTTTCGTTTATTTTCGTTTTCGATTTATTGATCAATATATTGTAGGTCTGTAGATTGATTTAGAAGAAAAACGTGTTCTAGACAGAGTTGTGAATATTTGATTTGTTAATTTTTGATTTTCCTGAGACTTGGCATATAAGTAATATGGACAAAATCAAAAATACAGATTCTCTTAGAATTTTTTTAAAGTGCATAGTTTTAGCATAGGGGACCCACCATGCATGAAAAATGAAAATTTTGCCAATTCGAAGTATCTTTGAAATTAAATTGCTGAAGTATGGCTATACCGATTTCAAAAAACTTTTTTTTGTTTGATAGGTGGTTAGTTAGTCTTTAGAAAAAAAATTAATTAAAATTATTTTAAATTAATTTTAAGATAAAAATATTAAAAAAACTTTTTTAACGTCAAGAAACTTAGAGGTTTTTCTTTTCACAACAAAACTAGTGTGTAAGATTTTGTGAACGATAGTAGGTGAAAAAAAGCTAGTCAAATAAAGCAGTTAATTTTTGAAGTTCAACATAATAATTAATAAGATTGGTCGCAGACTGAATAGTGGTTGCTTTCTAATCAGGAAATATCCGTACAACAGTCATCCGTAATTTACAATAACAAGGTGAAAAGTTGTGTTATGACACAATTCATCGTTTTATCTAACCAGTAGTATTTTTAAGAGAGTCTACACCCCACTCCAGAACGAGTTCAGGTTCTGTACTGGTGGATTGGAGAAAATGTATGCTTTGGTAGTGAGATTTAATAATCAACGAACAGTCAAAGATACGTTTCTCTCGATCGCCACACTGTTCTATTTTTTCTTCCTTATAAACTGACTACTTGGTATTCCTAAAATTCAACATCCGTAAATACACATAACAACAACTTAGTACAACGACAATACATTACCTGGTTCATTATCCATACAATTAATAACATTATACAGAACCTATTAATCGCGTTACTTCAACAACACGTCGTGTTGATTCATTATCAATTTCTTTTATATTATCTCGGTTAAAAAACAAACATCAGACAAGCTAAATTATCGCTAATATTTTCTGTTACAATCTGATATTGATATTGCCTTAAATTGTAATAGTAGTGGTTATCATCTGTTCATCTAAAATGTTAACGATTTACCGTATTTCATAAGTTATTGTCATTTCATTTTCTTTATATAATTTTAATAACTGAAACAAAGCAAACACAAATTATATGTTGTTGATCCTTCTTTTTATAATTGATAATGAAATGATGGAACAAAAATGACGATCTTAGACTGGTTTTCGTATTGAAATGATAAAATTCCTTTGTTTTGGGAAATGAGATGGCAACATTAATAAATATACAAGTGCTTGAATGCAAAATTACAATTGCTCTTCTTCACACCTTTTCGTTTATTTTATTTTTTATAGAATGATTTTGCATTTGGTCGGGGAGTATGATTTTATTATTAAAACCAATGAGTTCGATTTTTGATAAAATTAAAAGTTCTTTTGTTCAACGACGTGCTCGATGAACATAAGTAAAATTCAGTTATCACGGTTTCATATTTAAAAGTTAGGAATTTGTTTATTAATTCGCAGTAAATACGAAAATAAAATTATATATATTGATTTCTAAGCTCGCGTACGGTGCTTTGAGAAAGAAAATCGTAAGCCAAAGTTCGTAGTTAGTGAGGATATGACCTTGTGTCATTGTGATAGTTTAATGACCGCTGGTTTGGACAACTAAAATAGGTTTTTTTTTTTGTTTCTCAAAAGTGAAGTTTAAGTAAAAAATAAGAAATTATATAATTTATGATTACTAACGTACATTAAAGAAGAAAAATATTCCTTAAGTTTTTTTTTTTTAAATCATGGTGAAAAAGAAAAACAACAGAAAACCTTGCATGAAAAGTGTAAAAGATATGTAAGTGAATGCAAAATCAACTTTTTAACTAAGATTGTTGACGTAGTAGATAGAAAATAACAATGATAAATAAAAACAGAAAATTATATATTAATGTTATTCTGATAAATACTGAGGCTCATTTTTTTGTATAACCGTTGTTGACGCCTCGTCAAAATTCCAAAGAAATAAGTGGTTGAAATCCAAATTACCCCCGTATAATCCTTGCAAGAAAGAAAACAAAAATTAAAGTATATAGTATTCAAAATAACTACCATTAAGATTAACTTATCTTATTAGCAATATTTTATCTGTCAGTCAGTAAATGTTGTTGAACTGACGTTCATGTTCTTCCTTGAAAGATAAATAATCTTAGTCATAGTAATGTTCCTAAAAAGAAATAAATACAGAATTAGTATAAATATTATTAAAACACCTATTATTAAGATTAACTTAACTTATTTCATATTGTTGTTTACATTTTGCATACGTCAACGAAACAATCAGTGCTATCTTCACTCACTTTAAAATAAAAGCAGTCTTTAGTTGCAATCAGTACTTCCATTTTTTATTGCAGAAATTTGTAATTTGAGTGTGGAATGTATTGTTGTTTGGTTGTCGTCTTGCAAACTGAAGGGTATATAGGGCCACATGTTTTAGGCTTATATCCTCTTGGCTAGCTCTTAGCATTAAATATTTTAGTTTTTAAGCTCTTCAGTTTTGATGAAATTATACTTGTTTTTGTCTTTTTTTAATAATTAGTATGTTAAAATCATGTGCTTTTGTTAATTAAAAGGTGTTAAAATAAAAATAAATTGTTTTAATGATGTCAAAAGGAAATTATTTTGATTTAAATTCTGTGAAATCGACGGTGATGTTGAGGTGGCAAATAAAATTAATTGTAATTTTTCTTTCTTCGTAGTTCCGCCATTGTGCATATTTACTTACCATCACATATTATTTGCAAGGCAAAAAACTAATTCAACTTGTTCCTTATCAGTTATTGCATTGGAAGGCGGAATTTAATGTTATTGCCTGCTATTGTTTGTGAGGCGGTCATTACAGTGTAAAGCGGAGTTTAATGTTAGTGCCTGCTATTGTTTGTGAGGCACTGATTCCATTGTAAGGCGGATATTAATATTGTTTGCAAGGCAGACAATTAATACAACTATTCATCAAAATTAATACAACTATTCATCAAAATTAATACAACTATTCATCGTCAGTCATTCCATTTTATTGCATTATAAAGCGGAATTTAATGTTATTGCCTGCTATTGTTTGTGAGGCATTCATTCCATTGTAAGGCGGATATTAATATATTGTTTGCAAGGCAGAAAATTAGTACAACTATTCATCGTCAGTGCATTAACATTAATATAACTATTCGTCATCACTCATTGCATCGTAAGGCGGATACTCATATAATAGTTTATCATCAGCTAGTGCTTGCCGCTACTTTACAAGGCAGAACTTATTATAATTATAAATCGTCAACTACTAGTTTTTACTGTCTGGTAAGGCAAAACTTAACACATTATTGACCATAAGTGATTATTTTCAAATATCACCAAGAATATTACTACTGCTGACTACTTGTTAAATCTTTCAGTCTTTTTTCATCAACGTCAAACATAAACAATACAGACCACTGCTTGACTGGAGGATGGAACAACCGTAATAATTACATCAAAGAAAATATATTGTATAGCATTTTGTTAAATTTTCGTCGTTTTTATTTCTACTGGTTGGAGTTAGCCTTATTAATTGATGAATGGAGTAATAGAAGTAAAATAACAATAAAATATACGTAGAACCCCAGGTTGAAAGTGAAAGAGATTGGGTCATACGAATTCGAAGGCCGTGGGAGTTAATCACATATAAGTAATCTGCTGTGGAAAATAAGCTGTAGGAAGAATTTGATATTGATGCGATCTTGATTAAATCTGGACGTGATAATTTACTGATTGTCTTTTTGACGGAGACATACACGGACGAAAGTCCCCATATTATTCGGAGGGAAAAATTCAACATGACATCGGAATCGACCACATATTAAGTAAACTTTTTTTTGTTAAACATTTTTATATTATTATTATTATTTATATTTTTTTGATTTGATAGAAGACCATCATGGTCCACTAAGTTCTTTGTATTAGAGATTTTTTTTTGGCGAAGACCACTCAGGTTTTCTTGTTGGTTCGTTCTTTTTTTTGTATTGATACATCCCGGAACATAACGGCACCGCTGTGCTCGTTATAGTTGTGACACCAGCTGGAAGAGAAGGAATAGTGACATAATGTTACTTATTGGAGAGCGTAAGCGGCTGAAGACGACCACGGTGTTGGTTCACCGATCAACACTAACAAGGTTAGGTTTTTTTTCATTTTCTTTTATTACTATTGCATTTTCCTTTATTTTTTTGTATAATGTTTGTTGAAATGCTAGGCTATTTTCATATGCATAAGAGATTCCCATCTTCATTTACCGTTGCGGGGCAAGTGAAATTTTCAATAAACATCCAAATAAATTCACCAAGTGAATTTGAAACAGGCCATTAAATCACACAATGGATATTTTGCCTGTGAAACGTGTGAAGTTGAAGGTGATTATTTTCACAACCAGCACCATATGAGCCTCAGAAATATAAACTGCAGATTAAGATCTAATGAAAGCTTTAGACTGCGCCAGCAGGAAGATCACCATGTGGGAAAATCCATTTTGGAAAATCTTTACAATAGATATGGTACTAGATTTCCTGTTGGATTATATGCATCTAATATGCCGTGGGAATATGGAAAAATTGTTATTGTTTTGGATGAAAGGATCTTCTAATTATTTAACAAAATTTTCAAGTAGGGACTAAATCCGTTTATCAGAAAGACTCATACTCGTAAACTGAACTCTGCCCAAGGAGTTTAAAAGAACAGTTCGGGGATTAGACGGTGTAAAATTTTGGAAGGCTACGGAGTTTAGAATGTTTCTTTTATACATAGGACCTGTTGTGTTAAAGGATTTTCTGCCAGTATATGCTTGTAATCACTTTTTGGTGTTACATTGTACAATAACAATTCTTCTGTCAACAAAACATTCGAAGTACTTGACTTTAGCGAAAGCGCTTTTAAGAAGATTTGTTACAAATTTTGAAGAAATTTATGAATCAGATAGTATTAGCTATAATGTTCATTGTTTGATTCATCTTACAGATGATTACAAACGATATGGAGTGTTAGATAATGTAAGCGCATTTCCTTTTGAAAATCATTTAGGTAGAATTAAAAACATGATTCGATCTGGTAACAAACCACTACAACAACTTGCAAATAGAGCCAACGAAAGATTGAAAACTTTTATAACTCCCGATAAAAGAAAAATTAAAGATATATTAACAAAACGGCAAAAATTACACATACTATAACTGGATGTGAAGGAGTTTTTCTGGAGGTACAGTTGAAAGACTTTATTTTGAATTCAACAGTAAACAATAAATGGTTTCTTACTAAATCTAATGCAATAGTTGCTTTTATCAACGCAACATATTTAAATGGGGTTCCACTAATATATGGCATGCCGTTACAACAAAGTTTTAACTTTTATGAGTTGCCGATAGATTTTTCTGCACTCGGAATATACAAAGCTAAGATAGAATACGGTCATTCAAAATTTTGGCGGTTGGAAGAAGTTTACGCTAAAGTTTTCTGTTTACAGATAGATGATAATCGCAATATATTTTTACCATTAGTACATTCATTTATTTTTTATGTATGAGTGTATGAAAGAAAAGTTCAACAATGACCGGTGAATTTCTTGTGGTAGAGACAATAGAAGACGGGGAAAAGAATTTTTCAGCAGTACCAGCAGTATGGGTAAAAAATAATATTTTGTTTTGGCCCACAAACCCAAAATCACTTCGAAAGGGAAACCAATGCATACTACCTGAACAAAATTGGACTAAAATACCCTGCATAATACGTCATGCTGCAATTGGTAAGTTAACAATAAATTAAGAGTATAGTTTCTAATAAGTATTGATTTCTAGATGATTTTAAAACGGCACTTGCCAAGGCAGTTTTTTTTACAAATAATTTCACTATCGACTGCAGTACTGACAATGATGGAAATGAAAGAAAAAAAAACGAAAAAACATTCCAGTGATTATGGGACGATGATGATTTCAATTCATACGTTCAAGATAGTGAAAGTGATAGTCTGAAGAAAAAGCAGCATAATGATTCCGTTTTGAACGCAGGTATATTTATATAGAATGTTATTATAAAAAAAAATATATAATATTTTAATTAAATATGGTAAAAAATTATTTTATGTAAACATTAATAGAAAAATCGGACGTATCTCCGAAAAAATGAGACACAGGTCCGTTTTGGAATTTGGGACATAAGTCCACATTTTCGGAGTTGTGTCTCAAGTAACAGGATAAAAGGTTCACATTTTTTAATTTTGCACGAAAGTCCGGTTAAAAAAGTGAATAAAAATCAGGTTTTTTCCAATTTTAAATTGTAACAAAAGTTCGTTTTAAAACAGTCCAAATTATTCATAAACACATGCTAAAAATGGAAAATAACACATTTGCGCGTTCAACCATTGATTATAAAATAAGAGCCGATTTCGATAATGTAACTAATCTTTTTGAATTACACAAATGATTCAGGCGATTCCAGTAAATCATCCAAAAATATTTTTGGCAGTTTAGAACAAATGCCAAATATGCAACACGTCGACGAGCAGTGTTTCAACTTCACCAGCAGTCCCTGTTAACACTTCAAGTTCATTTTCTTTTAACTACACTCCACCAACAATAATGGACAATATCAGCCCTGAAAATACATATTCGCTTGCAGATGGTGAATATTTATATTAGATTGGCCAAGTAAAATATCTTTGAACATTTTATTTTTTGTTTTTAGCATACTCGAGACTTGACGCGATGGAAAGAAATCACAGTAATTTTCGTGATGACATAAAACAAAGTCTAAAAAACATAATAACGAAAATCGATACTGGTAGTTTTAAAATTCATTCATTTGAATTAAAAATATATTTAAGTAATATTGTTTTTTATAGTTTCCTCGAGACTTGATGCGCATGCAAACATGCAAAATAGTTTCCATGCTGAATTAAAAATAGCTCTAGAGCATATATTTTAAAAAAAATCGACACTACAACCAAGTATGTTTTGTCAGTATGTTTTGTCTATGGTCATAATCCAATGTTATTCATCTTCCAGTGGTAACTAGCAGTGAGTGATATTTAGTTTATATTTCACATAATGCGCATTGTCTTCAAAATTCCACATATTACGAGCGTATTCATATGTATATTAGCATACATCGGCGTCGACTTACAGTTACGCTCCAGAATATTGTTATCAACATGATTTGCTGAAAATACTATTTTTGTGATTATACGGTTTAGTCATCCTCATCTAGTTGTAACTGTACTTCACATCAGTTTTTAGTGAAAGGGTTTTGTATAATCAACACATTTTGCTGTCTGCTCATCAAATACATGCTTACAGTGTGTTGACGTTGGATAAGGCCATTCCTAAAAAACAGACAAAATCTTTGTTATGTAAAAATAAATCATAATCACCTGAGATTGCCTTCTCCATCGTCAATACATCTATGTATATATTTATGTATTTTAATTTTATTACTTTGCTCTGCAGCATTCTGAGCAATATTTGATGTTTCATTCAAATTATCTATAAAAGAAAAGAAAAAGTAATTATAAAATATTATTTGGTTAAGAAAACGTATATTAATTACAATATATTTCATAAACTACAATGTATTTCATAAAATTACAATGTATTTCATAAAATTATAATCACTAAGGTATAATACTTACATTAATTATTGAATCGATGTATATGTTATTTTCGTTCAAGTTCCAAAACGTTATATATATATATATATATATATATATATATATATATATATATATATATATATATATATATATATATATATATATATATATATATATATATATATATATATATCAGCTGCAGTTTGTCTGAAAAAAGAAAGGAAAATTAGTGCTTCGATTTTAAAAATATAATTTTCAACTTACTCGATTTGTTGTTTTGACTCACAATATCTACATGTCAATTTTGACATTTCGTTTTCGTTTATCAGGTGAACCAACAACAACAATTTAAAACCCAGTATTTTTAATATTTTGAGCAACATAATTTAATTCCGGTTTTTGAATCGCACGTCGCTGCCGTCGCTTAAGACAACATGCTATGCATATATATATGACGTTTGGCCTGGAATCTTCTCCTTATATTTTATATACTTGTTTGAACTAGTTTAACCTTTAAAAAAAATCTATGTATTTTCTTGTTCAAATGTTAAATTAAATTGCAAAAAAATGTATTTCAAAGGAAAATAAGTGTTTTGAATCTTAGAGTGATAAAAGTGTTTCTTGTGAAATTATGATGTTGTGAAAAAATTTATACAAAATTTACTAAAATTATACCTCTCTTCCATAGTGCCGCCATTGTGAATTCATCAGCGTGGTGTCGTTCATTTATTAATTAGTTACCACCTGTAAACCTGATGCCTTAGGGAATATTATGGCTTCCAAAACTGAATTGTGAGGCAAGAGCTCTGAGGCAAGAACCTGATTAATTATATCGTCATCGACATAGCCTTATGGAACACCACGTCAAATATTAAATTCTGTGAGGCAAAAACTACTCAACTGTATTATTATTGACATTGCCTTATGAACATCACATCACCAGTTATGACATTCTCTGAGGCAAGAGCTAGTTAATTGTATTTTCATCGACATAGCCTTATGGACATCTCATCACCAGTTATTATAGTCTCTGAGGCAAGAACCTGATTAATTATATCGTCATCGACATAGCCTTATGGAACACCACGTCAAATATTAAATTCTGTGAGGCAAAAATTATTCAACTGTATTAACATCGACATTGCCGTATGGGACATCACGTCAAAATGCATATTCTGTGAGGCAAGAACTACTCAACTATATTATCATTGACATTGCCTTATGAACATCACATCACCAGTTATGATATGCTCTGAGGCAAGAACTAGTTAATTGTATTTTCATCGACATAGCCTTATGGACATCTCATCACCAGTTATTATAGTCTCTGAGGCAAGAACCTGATAATTATATTGTCATCGACATAGCCTTATGGAACACCACGTCAATATTATATTCTGTGAGGCAAAAATTACTCAACTGTATTTTCATCGACATTGCCTTATGAACATCACATCACCAGTTAGTATATTCTGTGAGGCAAAACTTATTGGATACTTCAACACATGTTGTTCCACGAATCAAAATACCATCGAATTATATAAATATATGTTTTTAAATAAAATCGTAATATACCAGATCACACCATACACCAACTATATCGTATTATTATTTCGGCCAAACTAGCACTATCATCTGATGATGCTCAGATAATTATTAGATGTTTCTTAACAAAATTCCTGTGTCAACTTCTCTGATGTCATCCGTCACCGTCAGTATCAAAACCCTTTATATATATACAGTCCACTGCCTCATTGGGGGACGCGACACAGTGCATCAACGTTATGGAAAGTCCCTTTCATAATAGTCTACATGTTTTGCTGATTATTGTGGTGGACCAGTAACCAGGATGATCCACCGCATTGATACAAACACCCAAACAATCCCACAATATTCCCATTCGATAACAATTATTCCAAACAATTGACCCATTGATCGATTCAGTGATAATTATCTATAAAGTCTAGACATAATTACCCGCAGCTGCTACATCATCCCACAGTAAATCTTTAATTGAAATCCCGCAATTAGTTTTCAGTTGATAACATTTTTCCAAACTCAATTCCAATTAATATTAGTAATATTAAACCACATAAAAAATCATTCAAATTAAAAAACTTTCTCAAAGATTTTCTCATAAAAAATACACAATGTATTTTTTATGTCTATTTTCCAATTAACAAAACAATCCAAACAATTTGCAAACATTGCAGCTGGCGTACAAATTTCTATAATCCAAAGTCCAATATTCAATCCATACATTCTTTCAATTCGAATAAAATTTCCATTTACTAAATCCAAATAACAACCAAATTATTTAAAACTAATTACAACAATAGTTCCATTGAGCTTCTGAAATCCAAAACCACCACGAGCCAAGAATCGAATATTTCAACATAAACTAAATATTACAGGAAAGTAATAAAAAACCGTAACAAGTAATTTCTATAAAAAACGACAAAAAGAAATATTAAAACACAAATTCGATTACTCAGTCATTTCTATTTTTTATTTCATTTTTATGGAAAACTATTTTTCTATTGGTCAAATTGGTTTTACCAAACGAAAATTGTCAAAATATATAATACTGACTTTTCAGTGAAAAAGTCAGTCGTCAGTCTTACGTGATCGGTCGAACTAATAATTAAAAATCTAACCGTGGGGAAATCGAGTTCCTAACCAAACAAGTATCGTGTGTGTGTTCAAGTGCTAAGAACATAGTAACACTAATAAATAATCCAATTACTTAACAAAAACAGTGTCAATAAATAAACCAATCAAATTGTATTAACCAATAAACCAGTAAATTAAGAAATTTGTTTTAAGTAAAAACTAAAAACCAACGATTTAAACTAATAAATGTGCTGAAAGTTGAAATTCCCAAAATATTTTGTCGTTTTACTTTACATCAGTGAGGAAGACATCAGCCAGGGAAAAGATACCCGTAAGTAACTTTTAAAATCTCAATTCAATAATAAATAAATTTCATCTGTGGAAAATCTGTACCCTCTCGGGTACACACCACATTATCATCAATATAAAATATCTAACTATCATCAAATTTTAAATACACTTTATATCCATTGCACCATATGAATATTAGCATTTATCATCGTCGAATTACAGTCGTGTCTCAGAACATAATTATCAATATGGCTTGCTGAAATATTATTTTTTGTATATGATTACACTAGGTTATTGATCACACACGATTATAACTGTACTTCGCATCAACTCATCGAGAGCATTCTTAATATATCATATGCATGTTTTTTTGTTAACTATCATCAAATGATACATATTTTGATCGTCATCGAATTGTGAACATACTTCGTATCAATTGTCACGTCAGAACATTGTCATCAATATGGCTTGCTGAAAACATTACTAGGTAGTTATATGATCATATTGTTTTATCAACCATCATTTAAAATATAATTGCACGTCGCATCAATGTTATTGGAAGCACTCGTCACTACAATAAGTCAAATATACCGTGCATCAATGTGTTAAAAGGTATTCTTCGTTATAGTGCACATATTTTCATCGATTTTCATCAAAAATTATAAATATCTGATTTCATCACATTAAAAACGCACTTCGTATCACTTGGTGATATTCTTCGTTTATTATGTATACGTCTCTTGATTATCAGCGAATTGCAATAGACGTCATAACATGTCAAGGGTCGGTGCTGATAATTGAAAAATTTATTTCGAGCCTTAGCGAGTGATTAACTAAAACATATTTTGATACCGTGAATTATAATTATTTTAATAAAAGCAATACTCTGTGAATCTTATTGTTATTATTTTAATTAATTACCTTGGAAATTGTGCCCGGACTTCTATTAATTCTACAAATACCACAACTACCTTTGCTTTGGATTAGGATACGCATCAACATTTTGGAAGAAAACTATAATTTATAAAACAAGGCGGCATTATTATTTTACTACAATATAATGCAACTGGACTTGCCCTGGCCATTGAAATTTCAACCATCAAGTGCAGCTGCAACTATACAATACTTTCAAGATCGGATTTTAGTTTGGTTAAATTTATGAAAATCAGCTAAATTATTGGAATATCGCTTCACATTCATTTCATTCTATTATATTACATAAATTACATTCTATTGTGCATAAATTGTGAAAAGCGTATTAAAATATTCATTCCATAAATAATAATTAAGAAAATCATTTCAAACTAAGTATGGAGCCGTCTACATCGTCTGCAGCACTTTCAGAACCATCATCAACATCAATCTCTGAATCAAAACCGGATTTATCAGCATTTATGATACCTCCAAATGCTATTGTTTACGGTGAAACGAGTGTTTTGAATGATATGCATTTGCCAGATAATCGCGAAATTTTACAATACTATTTCTGGTTTGGCGATAAAGCTAAAAACCGCAGCAGAATGTTTTCATATAAAACCTTTACTCCTATTGTAATGGACAAATTAGTTGAAATATGGGCTAAGTTGGATATTGAAATTATTAATAGAAAAAGCATTGTGATAAAACTTAATAACTTGCTTGACAAATATTATAAAGTGAACAAAAATAAAAAAGTGAGACATTTGATGATAGTTTAAAGAAACTATTTTATATTGGGAAATGCAAATGTCAGTTGCAAACAAAAAAATGCTCTTGTGGATTAATTCCTGCGCACCTGAGCGAATTCATGTTTGATCAAAATAATGATAGAATATGTACAATACCGGAAAATGTGCCACCCATTGAAGAGCAAGTACCCACTGAAATACCAACAATTACACTTGGTACTGTTGATTCAACATATGAAGTATCTCATTCAGAATTAGCTGGATGTATTGGAGAATTAGCATCTGCAGCAGAGACACAAGAGACACAACAGGCGAAACGTGGACGTTATATCTCAAGATACGATGCGCCGAATTTTGCTATGATGTGCGATAGATTCGGGGTTTCAGACAGAGTGGCATCATCATTAGCAACAGCGCTTTTGCGAGATTTGAATGTAAGAGATGATCGAGGAGATTTAGTTATTATGGACAAATCGAAAGTGGCTAGAGAAAAATTGAAATGTAGAGATGAGCTGCTACGTAAACGATATGATGGTTTCTCTTTGAAAGCATTTTCTTTTGATGGTAGAAAAGATGACACTTTAACCAGATACAAAATTGATGAAAAATTTCATCAAAATGTGGTTAAAGAGCCTCATTTGGTTATTGCACGGGAGCCTGATGCCACATTAATTGGATATGTAAAGCTAGATCATGAGGACGCAGAGATTAAAGTCAGAGCATTGAATGAATTTTTCATCAAAAAAGAGTTATCCCTCCATGAATTGATTGGCATTTGCTGTGAAGGGGAACCTGCCAATACTGGCTCAGACAATGGTGTTGTACGACGATTCGAACTGCAGTTACAAAGGCCATTGCATTGGTTTGTAATTTGTATGCTTGTTACACTTCAATGAACATCCATTTCGTCATCTATATGAAGTATTAGATAAATCAGCTACAACTGGACCTCGATCATCGACTGGAAAGTTAGCCAAACAGATTCAAGAATGTGAAAAAATGCAGGTATGTAACAACGGATTTACTCTGTTATTACGATATATTTTTCAACGGCGTTTAAATAAGTATTTTAATTCAAATTTATATATTAATATACAGGTGGTGAGTGACTTTCAACCCATCCCACTGGAAAATATTCCTCCGCCTATGGATGCTAAACGTCAACAAGAATTATCTACGGATGTGAAATATTTGTATCAAATGGCTAATGCCATTTACAATGGATCCTTTCCAACGGACCTTGCTAATATAAAACCAGGCCCGATGGCTCATTCCCGCTGGCTCACAAAAGCAAGCCGATTATTACGTCTGTACGTAGCAACAAGCGCACCGTCGGAGAAATTGAATGTTATTGTGGCTTACATCATGAGAGTGTATGTGCCGATGTATTTCAACGTTAAATACTATGACTCTGTTGTGTACGGTAGTGTACTGTTATCGAAATTCATATTTTGGTCAATCTTTTTGAATCAAAATTTACGCGATGTTGTTAATAAGGTCATACGAATTAATCGTGCACGAACGAATTAATCCTGCCCGGAGAGACGCTGCCATAAACGTGAACAAAGACCTGAATAAAGTCGCCGACTGGGGTGACCAAAACCTTGTCAATTTCAACTCCACCAAAACACAGCTGTTGATTGTTTCCAGATTAAAGACCGAGTTCCCCAAAGATATTTTATTTAGTATGTGTGATGAACCAATAGGTGAATGTAAAAACATTCGTTTATTGGGTGTCACAGTTTCAAATGACCTACTCTGGAACGATCATGTAATGGCGATGGCAAAAAGCGCGTCTAAAAAACTCGGCCTCCTAAATAGATGCAAAAAATTTTTCACTCCATACCAATTGCTCCATGTTTATAAGTCCTATATTCGTCCCTGTATGGAGTACTGCTGTCAAGTTTGGGGTGCTGCCTCTGTTTCCATCTTGGCCCTCTTGGACTCTGTTCAAAAGCGAGCTATACGAATTGTAGGTGATCGAACTTTGACATCAAAACTTGATTTTCTACAACATCGTCGCACTGTTGCTGACCTCGTTGTTTTTTACAAATATCGTCATCAGCAGTGCTCAGATGAAATCAGCGGCATCATGCCTCAAACTTATTCTTACCCCCGTTCCACTCGGCAATCGGCTGCCGCAACCAGTGAAACGGTAAAGATCCCGCGCTGTCATACTGGCAGATCGCAGAGAGACTTCTTTGTCCGAACTGCGTACAAATGGAATAGTTTGCCGGAACACTTAGTCTCAGGTGGCTTCAACCCACAGATGTTTAAAAAAAGCGTTAATCTACACCTCAGAACGCCAGTTGTTGTGGGACCCAGGTCTAGACCTAGGTCTTAAAAGGTATTTATGTGTTGTTGTGACACATATTCTAAACCCTATTACACAACACATTTTATTAAAAAAAAAAAAAAAAATACAGAATAATGCATATTTCGCTCATGCGGAGAATATTTTACTATCAATGCGGTTTGATGATAGAAAAAACATACGCGATAGGGCTGTGAGAAAAATTTTACATTTTCGAGACACATTATATGAACCAACTGTGCTCAGAGTATATAAAAAACCGGTTATCAATTTTAATTGTATGGATTACGTTGATATGATCGATTTAAATGATCATAATAATTTATCAGAGCCCCCGTTCACACGAGACATTCCATACGATCATTTGTTAGAATATTTAGAAGATAATGATAGTGAAGAACCACCTCTGCCGGATCCAAGAGATCCAAGAATTCAGTCGCATATTCAAGGAACGGAGTGACATGTCCAACTGTTGACAAAGGTTTCGCGGCGTGTAACCGATAAACATCGGGAGGGAGTCTTGGCGGCGAGATTGGAAAGTAGAAGAAAATTTCCTCGACTTGAATCTAAAAAGTCCAAACGACACATATATCCGCTAGAAATAGGTAGATTTCGAGATCAGACAGTTTTGTGTGCAAGTAGAATCTGATGTATCAGATAAGTTTAAACAACACAAACTAATTTCAAACAGATATCGAACAAATTTTAAAAAGAAAATTAGCTACATATAAGCAAAACTATATCTATCCAATTTTGCAACAAACAAATATCAAATCTACCACAGAATATGTGTGTGACAATTTATGACATAAACCTACGCTATATCATATGTCGTCCAATTACTGCAAAATATCAAAATAGTTTATTTCTAAGAAAAAAAATTAATTTCTTCTATTCAAACCTTTTTATTTTTTTTTTCATTAACTGTTATAAGGTTTTCGGAAATTGTAGTTATGGATTGTTGCAAACTTTTTTGTTGAAGCCAACAAGTCAAAAACCCCTAACTGCAGAGGTTTATATTGATAAGAAACGGATTAAAATGTTTCTACAGATTCTAAATTTATGAAGTTTTTAAAAATATTAGTATCCAAACGGCCGTTATAACGGATTAAAAAAACCACTTTTTTTTCTAGTATAAAGCCTCTAGTTATTTAACCATGTGTCAGATTTTTCTGATTTACGAACTTTGCCAAGATATTAATAAAACACACATGTTTACGGAAGGTTTATTGATCTGGCTCTACAAATGCGACCGTGAGAGTGCCGGTTGATTCAAACGCATTTTGTGTTTTACAAGATTTTTTGTTGGAGCCGCTCACTCAGAAGCCTCCAACTGCAGAGGTATTTTTTTTGAAAGAAACTGATTAAAAAGGTTTCAAAGATTCTAAATTTACGAAGTTTTTAAAAATATTAGAATCTAAACGGCCGTTATAACGGATCTAAAAAACAGAGTTTTTTTCTAGTATAAAGCCTCTAGTTTCTTAACCATATGTCGAATTTGGCTGATTTGCGAACTTGTCCAAGATATTAATAAAACGCACATTTTTAGAAGAGGTTTTTTGATCTGCCTTTACAAATGCGACCGTGAGAGTGCCGGTTGTTTAAAAAAAAATTTTTTTTGCAAACTTTTGTGTTGGAGCCGCTCACTCAGGAACCTCAAAACTGCAGAGGTCTATTTTTAAAACAAATTGATAAAAAAGATTCCAAAGATTCTAAATTTGTTAAATTTTTTAAAATATTAGTATCCAAACGGCCGTTATAACGGTTTGGATAAGAAAAAAGGCTCTAGTTCCTTAACCACGTGTCGGATTTTGCTGATTCACGAACTCGTCCGAGATATTAATAGAACAAACATGTACAGAAATTTTTTTTGATCTACCTCAACAAATGCGGCCGTAAGAGTGCCGGTCGTTTTCGTTATATCTCATATCGTTTATATATATATATATATATACATATATATATATATATATATATATATATATATATATATATATATATATATATATATATATATATATATATATATATATATATATATATATATATATATATATATATATATATATATATATATATATATATATATATATATATATATATATATATATATATATATATATTAGGGTTTCTCAAACGGGATCCCGTTTTCCCGGGATCCCGGGGGTAAATTTTTATCCCGTTTTCCCGGGATTTCCTTCCGGGATTCCGGGTATTCCGCTAATTTTTATTAACATTTGTTTTTACTTTTTTCAAAGATATTAAAAATTTTCTCACTCGAAAATCGAGTAGGCTTTATTTCTTTTCCCTCTGTAGTAATTAATTTCGTTCAAAATTAGGAAAATGCTTTTTTGACACATATGGTGTCATGGTTTTTTTTGACACACATAAACACAACAAATTAAAACCAATAAAACTTAAAATAGGTAGATTTTTCTGAGAAATCTACCTAAAACTTGCGCTTCATTTCTCTTAATTTATGTTTAATGGTTCTCTTATGAAAGCGATTAATAGAGGAACGGGACATGTTTACAATATGATTTGCAATGTCGTCTGAGTTAAAGCCATCCAGCTTCCGAAGAAGACTCCAAGCTGCCCTACTAGAATGGGAAAAATCAATGTTTTCAGCTGCGTTAATCCACTTTTGTTTCCTCGCGGTGTCCAGTGAGTATATTATGTCATCAACAACGTCTGCCTCACCACTACTAAGGTGCTCCTCAAATAATAAATGTATCGCTCTCTCTACTCCAACCAGAAATGTATTCTTTATTTATTTATTTATTTTTGTTGCACCAAAGTATAATTCTTCACCGGAAGTCTCTTGGGATGCACTTCTTTGCAGTTGAAATGATGGCTCCTACGAACCTCCCGTAATTTTTAGGAATGGGTTGGATCTAGTGAATCACTGCATCCAACTCCGACCCATATTTAGTCCAGTCAGTTTTGTTAAAATTGCATCTAGGTTGAGGAGTAGAGTTTACGTGTAGGATTTGGAAACCTACCTCAAAAATTACTGGTTGATGTTGAGAGCGTGGAAAACTTTGTAAGACAGCCCTAGATATTGGAATTGGGTTACGTTGTTCGTTTTTTGTGGAAACAAAGAGGTCGGGATTGTAATAACTGTGCCATCTAGCAGATCTAACTAGGTTTTCATGTCTTTCGTATCATATACCAGGAACATGTTGACGATTGGTCCCGTTAGTTAGTTGTATACCATTGGGGTTGTTATTTGAGTAGCACCACTGATTGTGATGGTTATTAAAGTCACCAACCTATATTGCTGGGTGGTGAAATAATGGTAGAATATCAGCTGGCTACGCTGTATATCAACAATAATAAGATGTATATCGTTCTCCGTCTGGTATAAGTAAATGGGTGCAGCTCATGATTTCCTACTTAATATACGTGCCAGATCCATATGTTTGATAGTAAATAGCACTAATTAGTTTATAACCAACAATTTTTCCTCTAGAGGTAAGTTGCACTTTATCTGTTGCATGCGGTTCCTGCCCGAATTACAACGTTGATATCGAAATAATAACTTTAATACTCTTTCTAAGTGTTCAGCTTTTGACTTGCTAATGCTTTCAATGTTCAATTGTAAAATACGGACTGAGGGTCCAATATTTTTTGTCTTATGGTGCTGAGAAGTACCGTTGTTATTGTGATTTTGATTTGTTTGTATCACAGAACATGTATCATATGACGTTAAAAACATCACAAAAGAATTGGTAATTTTTGAAGCAACTAAGCAGAGTACAAATAATTTAGATTATACAATGCACTAATGACTATCACACCGACATCAATTGAATCGGAAAGAGCTTTTTCTGTGGCAGGATGTTTCGTTTCGAAAATTTGGACAAAATTAACTGATGATGGCGCCATTGGTAAAATTAGTATTATGAATTTATTTTTGTTTTGTTTTTATGTATTATTTTATATTTAATTTTTGAAGTTTTTCTCATTAAAAATAATGGAAATTTAAAAATCAATAGCGGAACTTTTGGTGTTGTTTTAATTTTACACATTTTTCTACCACCCAATTAGAAAAATCTAGCTTTTTAGCGTTTCCCGGGATTTCCCGGGATACCGGGAATTTAACATTTTTTGTCCCGGCTTCCCGGGATTTGAATTTCTACGGGAAATGAGAAACCCTAAATATATATATATATATATATATATATATATATATATATATATATATATATATATATATATATATATATATATATATATATATATATATATATATATATATATATATATATATATATATATATATATATATATATATATATATATATATATATATATATATATATATATATATATATATATATATATATATATATATATATATATAAATTTTTTTTTTTGTTTTTTCGTCTCCGCTTATCATATATAGTCGTTTGGCACAAAAATTTTTCGGAAATTCCGAGATGAAGCCCATTGCAATAGGTAGATTTTTATATGAAATCTACCTAATATAAAACCGTTTGTAATTCTTACAAATATTTTTTCAAAAATTTGAATGTATGTAACTAGTTTATAAGAACTTAAAATTATGTTAAGTTAAGTAAAGATTTGTCAAACTTCTATGTACTGCAAAATAAAGGAAAATTAAAAGAAAATAATACAAACTTACCTCAAAATAATATCCCACTGTAAATTTGGACCAAGTTAGAATGAAAATTGTTAGACAATAGTACTGAAGTACCAGCCACTCGGGATTTAAATTTGTTTTCGATATTAAAACATATGCCCTAATCAAACAAGTGATTTTTTCGAACATTCAAAATTCAGGACGACCAACCGAATATGTAAAAATAAAATTTGGAGAAAATTATGGAGACTATGCATATAATTTGGAAGGATTGGAAAATAAAAATATAAATCATTCTATTCAGTTTTGGGCGTTCATCGGCAGCACACATCAAGAAAAACATTAAGGATATATAAGAAGAATAATTAATATAAGAACAAAATTATTAAGTATATTTTTGCTGACCATAAAGGAATTTGAGTTGCCTAAAAATAAGAAGAATTTTTTGATCTTGAAGATTTGGACGTCCAACAAACAACATTTGGGTATACATATTATTTATATTTATTATATTTATTTTATTGAAAAATCATTTTTTTTATGGTGATAAATTCAATTCCTTTTTTTATTATTTCAAAATTTATAAGATTTATAAAATTTAATAATTCCGATAATTTGTAGTCATACGACAAAATATAATAACAAATTAATTGAATAAAAAATAAAGTTTAAAACGTTTAGATTTTGTGTTTGTGTATTTTGTGATTTAGATTTTGTTTTTCATCGTTGTTTTTTTGTAATAAGAAGTGCTTGTGTCTTTAGTTGATTTTTGTTTAGTTCTTCAAGTGCCATTGAATAAAAAAGCTTTCCCCCACTAAAATAAAAATAATATAGAGTGCAGCTCAAAAGGTTGAACCCTATAGTCGCAAACTTTGACAGCTAGCTTCTTGTGTTTTTGACTTTTGTATTCTATTCTAACCCTATTTTTTAGTTTAATATAAATCTTTAGTCAGTGTAGAGTCATGTTAAACTTAAAGTACGATACAAAAATAGGTTTATAAACTTATTTAAATAATAAAAATGACCGGTCGTCCTCTTCATTTATTGTGGAAGGAATTAAAATTCATTTCTATTAAACAAAGTAATAGAAATGTTGCTTTGTGTGAGTTTTGTAGAAATATCATAAAAATACAGCCATAAAAAGATGAATAGCTACAGGTGATTTATTGAGTTTTTAGCTAATTTATTACAACTCTATATAACTAATTAAATTTTTATTTATTTAAATGTGTTACAGAAATATGTGCACAAAAAAAATTAAAACCATTGATGACAATGGCAAAAATTTTAGAGAAACACCAATGGAGTTACAATTAGAAACGGATTGTGAAGAGATTGAAGAACAAAATATTGAGTTCGAAGTTATTGATGAATATTTTGTTATTTTATTTACATTTTATTTGTTAATTTTTGTTACTCTTAAGGAAAGAATTTAAGACTGTTTTATTTTTATTACAATATTATTTTATGATTGTATAATCAAAAAACTTAATAATACAAATGAAGTGCCTATGTTTTTTTTTTTCAAAAATATGTGATATTATTTGATAATAAAAATATATATTTAAATAAAGCTGTTTTATTTTTAAATTTAAAAACTAACAAAGTGAATTATAAAATTTACATGAAAAAATAACAACGTCGCAAACATAACTGTTATGTTCTCCAAAATTATATTAAAACACAATAATCTTATTTAACCCAAGTAACAATTCTTAGAGCTATTAGTATCGAGATACTGTACTGAAGCTCTAGAAAAGATTGTATGTTGCTAGTTGCGCGTTTTATTTGTCGAGTGATGCTTGGAGCTCTAAACAAAATTATTGTTGCTTTATAAAATAGTTTTCGAAAACTCATAGCTCTAATAAAATATAGAGAAGGCAGATATTAGAATAGCATTACAATAGCTTCATAACCTAATATAGAGCTTTTAAACTAAAGTAGTACAGCACCACTTATTATAGACCTATAAGCTGTATTCTACCGTTACAACAGCAAAGCGAGCTATAATGGAGCTTATTTAAAGCTATAAGCATTATAAAATCTTACTGTAATATAGCGTTAATGTATATTATTATGAACTGCTTTTTTCTAATATAAAAAGCGCTCAAATATAACAGAGCTTATTTTTTACGTAAATTTTGAGTTGTTGCGAGTTTTTGAATCTTCAATACTTCAAAATGGTTCCGTTTTTCAGTCAAACGTTAGTTGAAATTGAAGCATTGACATTTGATTATGTGTGACATTTTCCTTAAAATTTTAGAGCTTTCTTAATCACACTACTTCTATATAAAGCTATTTGCTTTGTAACATAATAAGTTTATTTTACAATAAAGTATTTGTGACAGAAAAAAAAGAACAGCTTCACAGAGCAAATAGCTTTATAAAAAAGTAATGCGATTGTGATAGCTCTATATTAAGATAAACCATTATAAATAGCATTATAAAGGAGTAATATGTAATAGGTAGCTCTGTATTGGTATAATTTGCCACCATCTTCGTTTTTATAAAGATGGAGTGAAAAATATCACCATACACAGAAAAAAATGAATTGGAATATTTATATAATTATAATTAGCTGATTTTAAAATCAATATTTTACCCAAACTATTCTATAATATTTCTAATATCGCACAATTGAGATTGGCTGATAGTCATATTTTGGATTATCTAAATTTGCATTAAAAACAAAGTGTATGTTTTATCTATTATGTTAAAATATTTGCAAAACAATTAGTTAATTTGTAGAATTACAATTATTATCAAAATAATTAGAAAATCCGCATACAATAAATTGTTGAACTCAGCGAAACTTATTGAAAAATTGAAATTTTGTTTTGCTAGATTTCGTACTTTTTTTATCTTTTTTTAATTTAAACTACTCCTTAGTTATTAAAATCATTTCAAATCATCACTTCAACACACGTGTTGGGAAGAAGTTACAAGTTAATTTAAGCAAATTAAATACAGTTTTATTATATTGTTATTAATAATATTTAATAATAATATTTATAAAAAATTAAAAAAAGGTAAACCAAGCGGTGAGTGGTTTATTAAGTGAAAATAAAATATTCGTAGGCAATATTTTTATGTTAAAAGAAAGCTCAAAAAGAACTTCTAATATATCCAATATAGAACTTCAAAACATTGATAACGTGATTCGAAACATTTATTTAGTCAAAAAAATAATGGAGTTTAAAACTTCTAGTGATCTAATTGATTTTCAGTGTCATAACCAAAATACTAATAATAAGTTTCGCTGGTAAGTTTTTTTAATTTAATTTTAGAGGGTCTTTCAATAGGTGTGATGAAATTTTAAATTGAAATAAAACAAAAAGCATGAATTTGTACACAAGTTTTTCTTTTGTTTTTTGAAGAATGCTTATGTACATTACATTTTGAACAATAAATATTTCATTCAAATGACCACCACAGCAACGTATAGTTTTTATCCTTCGCATTTCTGCACAAAACTTTTTTTCACAAATATGATGTAGAGGACCTTATATTTACATTTATTTAAAGAAATTGCTTTTTTGAATACCAGGATAAAATAGGATTGTACCGTAATGTAATGAATTTAAATACATGTGAATTATTTGTATCGCAAATAGGCCATTTTTCCTTGCTCTGCGATCACGATTTTTGTATAAAGTGTAAAGTAAACTGGCATATTTATAAAATCTTTGAACGATTTGTAAGCGCTGAGCATTTGCATAGCAATCTATTGTGATTTGTATTTATATAATGAGCAAGAAAACACAAATGGACATATGTCCACCCAATGCCTATTGAAAAATATATCACACCTTATTAAAGACCCTGCGTATATGCAATATTATAATATAAGTTTTTCATATTTTTTATGTTAAGAAAAAGGAATTAATATTGAAGTTTTAAAACAACTTACGATGGACGATATCAACAGACTTGTCTCGGACGACCAGTTTGGCTTAAAAGTTAAATTTCGGACCAATCTATTGGAATGGCGTAGAAGAATGGTACATTATGTTTATGAGAGCTGTTATAATTTAAACCTAAAATTTGTATTACTATTTGAACCACCTTTAGCTGAAACAGTCTCCTTAAATAGTTCTATAATAAATTGGATTCATCAACAACAATCTGTTCGCACGCAATCACTTGTTACCGTTTCCACACAGTCGTCGGACAACATAAATTTAGCATCGCCGCAGTCAAATTCAAATTTAGTAAGATCTGATATGACTTGTGCATACATATTTATTAATTACAGTACATTAATTTTACAATTTTAGGACTTAAAAGAGCTATTAAAATCAGCATCTGGAACTTCAATTTCAAGTGAATATAAACAGCATAACTTTTTATCTAAGTCAAACCGACAGCAACTTGTCAATATTATTTGCGAGCATTGGATAAATACTAATCAAACAGTGCCCCAAAAGGAATATGAATCAGCATTTAAACAAATCAAAATTTTATTTCCAAATGAAGATGGCGTAATAATTTATATTTTCGTAATATGTACATAAATCTTATTAAAACGGTTTTTACATTTTAAGGAAATTTATTTAGGTTGTAATAAACAAAGTGGCAAATTGGCTGATAAATATTATAGCTTAAGTAGAAAATACCGTGAAAAAGGTGTATTAAACAGTAGACACTGCTTAAAATGGAAATACAGCAACAGCTCTGAAATACATGGTGAAGTTTTTGATAACATAGGTAAATAAGAGTATTAATAACGAGATTTTCATTAAATAAACTGTTACTAAATACTTGAATTTAATTTTCAGAAGGAACACTTGATGCAGAGTTAATTAATGTTCAACATTGGCTCAAAAACAACAGAGATCCTGAAACTTTGGTGTTAGAGGAATGGAAATTGAGTTATAGTTTACGACAACAAAACGGATATAATGAAAGTTATTGCCTATTTAAGGAATGGCCTATATTGAATCAAAAAATTGGTATAGCGTTGGTAATTAATTTATTTCGAAAAAAAGAATTAACTTATTTATTAGCTTGTAAGAAAATTTGCATAACTGAATTTAATAAACATTTTAATGCATTTATAGTTGATAAAACCACATCTAACCGAAGTATATATGATATTTTTGATATAAATATTGTGAAATATTATCCTACGGATTTTATTGTATTATCAAATAGATCAAAGGCAATTAAATTAAAACCTCCATTTAAGTAAAAGTCACGAAGAGTTTATGTTATATTTTTAAATTTTAAGTATATAAATGTATAATTATGAAAAAGTATACTTAATAGTAATAATAAATGAATTCTTTATTTAAAAAAGCATTTTTATTTTATAATTTTATTTGTATAATGTATATAATGTTGAAAAGTAGATTTATCAGCTATATTTATTAGATGAAACAACTGATCAAAATTGAAATTTCAACTAAACCTATGGGTAAACAAGCGCTTTAATTTTTCTTAAATTAACTAAAGAAAGTGGTTGTTTCATCAAAATCAGTATATGAATTTAAATTAAAAAATTTGGGAGTTTTAACTAAAGAATTGGCTAAATATTTTAATGAGGATTGGCTCATACAGCTAAAAAATTTGGGAGTTTTATCTAACGAATTGGCTAAATATTTTAATGAAGATTGGCTCATACAGCTATTTCAATTGCTAATTTATCTAATAAATTTGCAATTTTATGTTTTTTAATTCATCAAAACATGTTTAGCAAATTCAACAAATTAAAATGGGAGACCGAAAATTGGCCATTTTAATTATATGTTTCTTATAAAACATTATAAGATTTTTAAACTCTTTTTTTTCTGTGTAATGGCAAAAAATGTTTTAATAATTATTTTTGATAATGATGTATTTTGCAAATATGACATGTCACGATAACTGGATTTCTATTGTTATCCATTTATAACTAAGATTTTTTTTAAAGGTAAATTCACCAAAATAAATTTATTTAACATAACCTGAACATGTCAAAAATGTTTCAAAAAATTGAAAATTTTTTTAGAATTTTTCTATTTTGCCACCAAATTCACAAAACTAATAAGGGCGCACTAAAATTTTAGTTCTAAACTATCACTATTCACCATAAAAAATAAATGGCACATAAAATTTGTATACATATTTTCAATAAAAGTAATTACATATAATACTATTTATTTAAAATATAACATATTGCCATTTAATTTATAAAAGAATTTATTTGACAGAAACCATAACATCAAAATATTTTAAAACCGTGTCGATATGTATTAGTTTTTGTAAGCATGCTCTTAAAAACTCTAACAGTCAACCTTTATACAGCTAATATAGCTCTATTAAATATTATTAAACAACTTCTTTAGAGGAAATAATGCTGTAAAAGTAGCAAATTTAGCACCACAACAGCTCTGTTAGAGCTGTGGCAGCGCTGCAACAGCAAAATATAAAGCAACCAGCTGTATATTATAGCTCTAGAGCACTAGAAGAGCTTATATAAAACTGAAATTGTTACTTGGGAATCAACAGTCAAGTTGAGACTGAGATTATTTATTCATTCAACTAATAACAATTCCAAGAGAACTGATCGATATTATAACAAAACAAGTATATGAGTATTATCGATCAGTTAGGACCTTTTCTTAGAGTATATACATTTCAATAACAAATGACGTCGCAAAAGCAGAGTAACAAATACGTTTGCGACGCGTCGAAAACGTAAATTAGGGCGGGCCAATTTGTATGGAGCCGAAAAATTCGATTAGAGCCGCCCCCTAGGATGATTCTATGGACAATTCTAACCAACTTTGGTGAAGGAACCATAGGTCTATCTCGATTTTCGAGTCTCCCACTTTTCAAAAAATGATTACGAGAAAAATTACAAGTTTTTCGGTAAAATTGATCTTTATTTTATTTTTTTCAACAGAAATTCAACTTAAAAAATAAGAACATGTGTAAAAAATAAAAAAAAATGAATTTAGTGAGAAAAAAAAGCGACAAAGTGTTGTTGCTTTCAAGTCAACAACGTATTTATTTAAAAACATCGGTAAAACATCATTACCGACATATTTTGTGACAGAGCACAACAACAATGACATTTATGAGTGTTCAGTTCATTCGTGTTTGAGCATCATTTCAGTGAAGGTGAATTATAAATTTCCTGCCAGCGAATAATTGTGAAATTCAAAAAGAATTAAAAGGTATGTGTTAAAATTGTGTAATTTAATACACATAGGCATCGATGTTGTTCTCTTGCTTGGTTACTTTTTTCTGAAATATGTAATACATTGTTTTCAGTTTTGGAAAAGAGAATAAAATTAATCTTAAAAAATAATAATCATCGTGCGTATTTACTACAACATTTTATATGAGAATATTTTTTTGTTTATGTTTTGTAAACAAAGCGTCTTCGAGTCATTTATTTATTTGTTAATTCTTTTAGTAAAAGTAAACAATGGATCCAAATGCATTGCCGTCTACATCGCAAGCCGCAACAACATAGACGAGTACCGAAAGACATTTGAAGCATTTGCCTTCGCACGATGTTGCTGTTTTTGGTGCATCTTGTGATTTGAGTGGACTCAATCTGCCAACGAAACAGGATATTTTAAGATGTTTTTTTTTCTTGGCCGAACGTGCTAAACTCCAAAACAAAATGTTTTCGTATAAAACATTCGTACCGCACGTAACAGACAAATTGATTGAAATTTGGAGTCAACATAATGTTGAAATTCTAACAAAAAAAAGTGTTGTTAGAAAATTGGGAACATTGATTGACAAGTATCACATCGAAACTAAACCTCCAAAAATCGCCACATTCAGAACGTTCGTGCAATCTACAAAAGAATTATTTTACATCGGCAAATGTCAATGTGACTTGAAGGCAGCATTATGCTCATGTGGATTGATTCTAGATCATTGGAAAGAGTTCATGCGAGATCAAAATAATGACAGAAAATCGACGATACCGGAATTCGTGCCAGAAGTTGAAGAGCCAGCACCAACGTCAACAATAATACCAACAAGCGTTGAAGAGAGCCATTTAGCATATGAACCAAGTACTGATACAGATGAGCCAAGTTCAAATCCACAAGATGTTCCGCCAATGATACGAGGACCGTATACTCCCAGATACGATGCTTCGAACTTCGCTGCGATGTGTGATCGATTTGGTGTGTCTGATAGAATAGCAGCAGCACTCGCAACATCTGTTATGCAAGACATTGACGTAAAAGATGCACATGGCAATCCTATCATCATGGATAAAAATAAAGTGCGTCGAGAAAAAGCCAAATGCAGACAAGAATTGCTTCGTAAGCAGTATGATGCATCCAATTTGATAGCATTTTCATTCGACGGCCGAAAAAATAATGCTTTAACAATTGAAAAAATCGATGAGAAGTTCCATGCAAGGATGGTGAAAGAACCACATCTCGTTATTTTGAAGGAACCAAATTTTCACTTGATAGGCTACACAAGTCGAAAATGAAGATGCTGAACACAAATTGATGACATTGAATGCATTCTTCGTCGAAAAAGAAATTGCTCTCGATGCATTAATCGTCATATGCTGTGAAGGTGAGCCAACAAATACTGGCGTAAGAAATGGGATTTGAATTGCATTTGCACAAATACTGGCGTAAGAAATGGGATTTGAATTGCATTTGCACAAATACTGGCGTCGATTTGAATTGCATTTGAATAGACCGCTGCATTGGTTTGTGTACCTTCTGCACTTCAACGAGCTGCCATTTCGTCATTTGTTTAACACTTTGAACAGATCATCGACCACTGACCCACGAACAACAACCGGAACGTTGGGCAAACAAAATGAAACGTGTGAAAATCTTCCGGTATGTATCATTTGTCATTTTTCTCATCGATTTTTTCCATTATTAAATGGTAAAATTGCATTTAATTCATCTAATTTCTTTTTTTTCAGCTTGTAGATGAATTCGAGATAATCGTGCTAGAGAACATGCCACCTGGTTTAAATCCAAATGAATTATCTACCGATGCGAAGTACTTGTACAACATAGCCAATGCAATTTCTGATGGTCAAGTTTCGACGGATTTATCTCACATTAAACCAGGACCAATAGCACATTCACGTTGGCTCACCAAGGCGAATAGATTGTTGCGGTTGTATGTGTCAACTGAAAATCCATCAAGGAATTTGAAAATTCTGGCAACATACATAATGAAAGTGTATGTGCCGATACACTTCAACATCAAGTAATATGAAATCTACCTAAAACGTGTTTTAGATGATGATATGGATTTGCAAAATGTTTGATGATAAAAAGTTTTTCGAAGATCGTTCTTAAGTTTTTGGGTGCGGTTCAGGAAGGTTGCAGATGCAGATCAACAAAACAAAACAGTGAGTGAATGTTTGAGGATTTCTTTTATTATTTTATATAAACTAATTGAAAATTAAAATTAAATAAATTTGAAAGCTAAGTTAAAAATAAGAAAATTTAATTAAAATAATATATATAAATGTATATAAAATAAATATAGAATATGATTGTTGTTTTTTAACTAGAAAAAATAATAAATAGGTATTGCATCCCATGGTAAAACGTTTATTGATCTGGCTCTACAAATGCGACCGTGAGAGTGCCGGTTGATTCAAACGCATTTTGTGTTTTACAAGCTTTTTTGTTGGAGACGCTCACTCAGAAACCTCCAACTGCATAGGTCTTTTTTTTGAAAGAAACTGATTAAAAAGGTTTCAAAGATTCTAAATTTATGAAGTTTTTAAAAATATTAGAATCTAAACGGCCGTTATAACGGATCTAAAAAACGCTTATAACGGATCTAAAAAACGCAACACTAATTTGGTATTCCATTAAAAATAATTTTTTTATGTGTAGTGCACTGATTTTGAGTCACCCGGCATTCTCACAAGCATAATTTCACTATAATGATTAATTTGTTTCTCCATAAACTCAAACCATGACCGCCGTCTGCTATTGTTGTCGTGAAACCTAAAATAGTTGTGCAATATTTGACAATTTGTTTTCCCACCTTAAAATGGTATTCGGCAATCAGTATAGAAATTATCCTCGAACCGTTATATTTATTATTATCGATTCTTCTTTCCGTTATATACATAAACATATATGAATCTCGCAAGCGAGATTCTACTGTAAATCAATTGTAGTTTGCTATTTTAATATTGGTTGTAATACATACTTATCAGATACCCTAATAATATTGGGTTCCAATTGGCTGCTGTTTTATCAAATTACCGAATTTTAATTATAAATTATATGATCCAGTTGTCAGATATTGTTTAACGTAAGAATTTCTTACAGATTATTTAGAGGCAACCTATTGATTTGGTCAAATTAGATTAGTTGTTTAAATTGATTCAGTCCCGGTAGTTTTCTATTAATTAATAAATCACTGTAAAACTATCATAAGATCGGTTGTTCATTCTCCTTAATCTATACTCATGTTAATAGTATGAATATTTCGTGCAAGTGTTTTGTAAATAGTATCTATCTTTGAAATACTTTTCAATTTTTATTGCAGCCTAACAACCAGTATTTCTTGATAACGATAATTTTTAAATGTAAACTCTACAAGAAACTTCCGTATCGATTCGGTTTTGATCATCTATATATAGCAGCTTAAAACGTCTAGTCTGCCTCTTAGTTGTTCATTTTCCATTCCATACGATTATTTCGTTGGTGATTTTTTTGACATCTGTGTTTTTTTGGGTGCGGTTTTGCTGTCGGTGGAAGATATTATCAAAAAAAAAACGAAAAATAACATTGTTCAGCTCTGATTCACCAATTTCGTTGTTGATTATTCCTCCTAATTTGAGTTTTACTGAAGAACTAAGGCTGTTAATAAAAACAAAAATACAAAGAAAAACCACCAAATTCCTATGGTATCATGGATAATTGCTTCAGGTCATCATTCTGTGTGAGTACAAATTTTAATCCATGATTAGTAAACCGCAAGTCACGAGAAAACCAAAATAACAAAATAAAACCCCAAAAAAAGGAATTAGTTATTTGTTGTAATTGTAATTTATTTGTTTAAAGTGTAGTCAGTTTTTCAGTTTTTGTGACTGCCAAAATTCTAAGAAAAAATTTAGTGCATTAACTGTAGAAACTATGTTTAAGTAGCTCAATTTTATAGTGGTAATATAATCATTAACTTAAGTAGAACAAAGTAGTTAAGCTTTATTGAAGTAGCAGTTATATTAGTTAATTGTTTTAGATGTTCGCCACATTTTCCTGTATTAATGAAGTTAGAGTGGCGTATGTGGTTAGCCGATATGAAAACCTTAGAAAACAGTTGTAATTAGTGCTGTTGATGTGAATAGTCAATTAAGTAAATATATTCTAACCAAAAATTATAAAAAGAAAATACGCATTTGCATGGTCGCAAATGAATATGAATTGTATATAAAAAGAACATTAAACGTATTATCCTGATGAATTTAAAGATGATGTAAGAATCGATGCTTTGTTCGCGCCATTCAGAGTTCGCAATAGCGAGTTGCAATAAATGTTAGCATGGTTATTTATGCTTACATTTATTGAAACTTTGAGGATTCTTCTCCGAAATTGAAATAATATATATACAACTACGCTAACATTTATTTCCACATATCAGATTATTTATACATTTATTATAACGGGGACGTGTCTTTACTGGAATTTGAATATTATAAATAAAATCACGTCAACCCACTGATATCAACATACATGATTCACTACTGGAATTGTATAAGGACATTTACACCCGCCGGGATTTCGCTTGTTGCGATTCATTAATAGTATACATATACATCGCCCAACCGCTACTCATTGCTGGAAGTCACTGCGGACGTGTGATTTAATTACCTGATCAATCGGCCATATGCTGGTGGAAATGGTTGGCTGAACCGAGTGGGAGGATAGGAGAAGCGAGATAAGACATTATCATGAGGTGAGTGTATTTTATTATTATTTTCTTTAAGTGAGAGGTATGAATGAGTATGGTTGTGTATCAATGTGTGTGAGTGGGTGCTTTTTTTTATGAATATGGATACCTATGAGCATGAGTCCGAGGCGAAAGTACCAGATCAAATGAGTTTCTTTTCACGAATCAACGGTGTTTACTGTTATCATAGGTCATAAAGAGGTTACATTCACTTAGATTTATTTCAAAAGTCAAACCTGTTTTTTTTTTCTATTTGTTTTTCTTTCTTTGGTTGTTTTCTGTGGGAATATTTCCATCACATCACATCCAGATCTACCGTTGTTTGTAGATCCGGATATTATAATTGCTTTTAATTTAGAAAAGAAAAAAACCAAAAACAAAAGGTGGTTATCAATAAGCGATGTTGCGATTCGACATTGCTTCAATAATGGATGGATGGTACTAGTAGACGGAATGGATTACCGGTTCATCCACTAAAGAGTATTCTATCAAATATAAAACCAACCCAAAGTAGCATCAAATGAAATAAATTGAAATAAAACTGAAACTTCATCATCTTCTACAACAACAATTAATAATATAGCGTGTGTAGCTGTAGTAGTAGGTGCAATGAGACACATAATGTAAATCATTTGAGAAAATCCTCCGATAATAAAACAATGCAGTTTTCAAATATGTGTTCTCATAGTGACACCTTTGTTCTAGCTGTTGGCGATAATTTTCTAATACTTTTTCAATTTAGCTACCTCATTGATCAGGTTATGGACTAACCAATTTAAAGATATGCAAAGTCTCTTTTCATAATATATTAACCATAGTAACAAAACAATTGTGAATTGTAACTAATGAAACTGACTCCGTTGAATAAACCATTATACCTTTATCCTAATAATATAATCATAGGGAATCATATAAAGTAAACCAACAATTAACGTATAAAATTTTTCTTTTTTTGTTAGTTTAAAATTTAAGTACAAAGCTATGGCAAACAAAAAAATAAACTATAAGAAACTTTAACAAAATTAGATGAATTGTTGACTGAAATTGATTTAAATAATGAAATTGTAAGTAACGGTGTAGCAAAGAAAGAAAATACAGTGAACGATGATGGAACACATGTTGGAACGCTGTACATCAGCAACTTGAAGTTAATCCAAATGATATTGTAGTTTAAACCCCCAATTTCTCCTTGAAATATATTTCCAATCCAATGTTATTGTTACTATCGGAAAATGCCAATTATTAATGAAAATGACGCAAACAAAAAAAAGGAAGGAAAATTTTATGGAATTTTTATATGATTTATAGCTCATAAAACAATTAAGTGTTATAAATTTCATTGATCGTTGTTCTAGGTTATGGGATTGTTTCAAGGGTGTGTGAATGTGTGGATGGGTGATAGTGTGCATGTGTGTGAGGATGTGGGAGGGCATGAGGTGTGAGAGAGTGTGAGTAAACGTGGGGTTGGACGTGCTGATCGCGGTTCTTTTGTCTAGGGGGTCGCTAGAGTCTCATTATGTCACTTGTCCTTTTTTCTCATTTCAGTATAAATCGTGTTTCGCGTACATTTCCGTATTTGTGCTGGAGCAGCAGGAATTACAACTCGATCCCAATGCTGTCGCTAGTCAGGAGCAAATAAATAATCTTATCAGTTACGCGACCTGCTATGCCTATTCGCTGATTCTTTAGCGAAGAAAGCGCTTCATTACAAGTCATCGTTAAATATGAAGCAGTTTTGACTTATCATAAAATTCATCAATTACAACAATTTAAGTGCTCCAGTGGTCCATTCGTCGTCGTTAAATATGAATCAGTCTTTCGTATCATAAGTTTAAGGGCATTTACTCTTCGTTTATATAATGTTCTAATTCTTCGTTTATAATTAAATTGGTTGCTTCATCACATAAGCAGAATTCATCGATTACAATTTAAGTATTCCAGTCGTCGATAAATATGAATCAATCTTCATTTATCATAAGCTTAATGACATTTACTCTTTGTGCAATGTTCTAATTCTTCGTTTATAATTAAATTGTTTGCATCATCAATATAAGCAGAATTCGTCGATTACAACAATTCAAGTATTCCAGTCGTCGTTAAATATGAATCAGTCTTCATTTATCACTTGCAACAATTTAAGTGTTCCAGTCATCGTTAAATATAAATCAGTCTTGATTTATCATAAGTTTCTGTATAACTTTGAATAATGACGTTTTTTTCGTATTTTCTTACCTCGATTAGCTCCGAACCTAACAGATCGAAACTTTTCAAATGTATTTGGAATGATGGAAAAATTAGTAAATTTTTAATAAAAGTGTCATATACTCATAATTATATTGTTGAGTTAATATAATTTAAAAACTCAAATTAGTGGTAACTAATGTTAAATTAAAAATGTTCGGCATTTTAAATAAAAATGGAAAAAAAACCAAAAATATTATTATGCATCAATGTATCTTGTAAGTGGGAAAAAAATGTAAAAGTCTTTATAAAAAAAAAGAATTTATTAAATAGTTTATTTTGATTATGTCGAAGTGTTTTTATTTTATTTGTTTGTTGTCGACATAATGAGTTTAGTGAAAAACAGTGCTGCATTGATTGGAAAGTAAAGGAATTTGGTTCTATTAAGGATGTATAGATAGTCAAATCGCGTAGTACATCTAATAAAATTTTAAACAAATTATTATGTAAAAATTTCAATACACGAATGCTTTTTATCAATTACAACAATTTTCTATGATAGAATATTTCCAAAATATTATATAATTTCATAGTACTAAAAAATATGTGTCTCTAATATGACTACCGCTACTATACGGAAAAGTAAATCTGGCAACGCCGCAGTCAGTCAAATATATTTATTATTTTAATTTAAAATTATTTTGTTTTATTGTTGCGTGTCCTGTAGGAATAAATAAATATATTTATTATTTTATTTTAAAATCTGATTGTCACGATATCTTATTATGAACAAGAACGATGAGAAAAGACTTGCCTTAGGCCGACACACACAACGTTGCCAGATTTTCTTACTGCAAATGGCGGTTAGCTTTTCGGTGTATGCAGCAGATTTTATAAATTTTTAAATTGAATATTTACGTCTGATTGCCGGTGACACCGCTGTTTTTTGGGCTCAAAAAATCATAAATCGCACAGAAAAACTGAACGAAAGTTTTTTTTTCGGATGTCTTTGCAAGAACATTCTGAATTTTTAATTTTTCTAACAAATTTTGATACTTCCGCCGAATATAACATAGAGTGAATGATAACTTTGAAATTGATTATTTCGCGAAAATTGTCGGTGAGATCTAAATTTTTTGATTCCAATCGATGCAGGAACGTTTATTCTGTAATATATTTTAAAATCCGACGTAAATCTTTGATTTCATAAATGTTATATACATCCTTAAATGCGATAAAACAAAACAAGAAGACAACAATCAAGTAAAATATATGTAAGCTCAAATTTTAATTTGTATAATTTTTTTGATTTTGTTTTTTCTTTAACTAAATTATTTTTGTGCGTTAGCAATAAATATTCTACAATTTATTTTGTGATATTTTCAATGATTATAAGAGATTTCCAAGTTGAAATTTTGTTTGTTTTGGTTAGAATTTCGTGTTTCAGTTTATTTAATAGTTTTTTTGAGCTATCCCGCATAAATTAAAATATAATTTCTATAATAATATTTCTATAAAAGTTCGATTGTTATAAGTGGCGCCGAAACAGGGACCGTTAGTTTTTTTTGGTGAATATTATAGATAGTTTTTGGCGTGATGTAGGAAAACCAGATTTGGGTTTCGTGATATTATTTTATATTTTTCGATAAAACCAGTTTTGGTTGCTGTTATTTTTTATAATATTGTATATTTTTGGCACAGTTTTAGGCGTTGGTTGTCAAACCGGTTTGGTTTGGCAAAAATAATGTAAATATTTATCTGAATAAAATATTTTTTGTAAATATTTTAGTAGATATTTTGGTGTATATAAATTGATGTTTTTTTAAGTATTGTTGATGTATATACATATGTTTATATATATATATCAATTGCTTGGTTAAAAATTAAAAATTTCTTTATGTTAAAAAAAAATTATTTCTGCAGCGGTAGGCCTAACAAGCCATCCATAGAGCTTCACTCTTTAACGTTAATGAAGTTCTTAGATCGCCTATGGCCATCGGGGTTATGCGATCGAAGATCATTGGTTTCTTCTCTTCATTCGGCGAGGAAGTTCTCAGGGACGAGGAGTGGTGTTGCTGTGTTTGTATTTAGGTGCAAACCAGTAGTACCATTCTTTGCTCAGAGGCTTCTTCGGTGTAATGAAGAGAAGAACCAATCATACTTTTTTTTCAGGATCAGAGGCTTAACCTCAAACAATTTCAAATTTTTCCATTTTTTTAATTTAGCTTTACAATAGAACAATGTCATGGAGTTTAAGATTTGCTTGAAGTCTGGCGCTCGGAAGCGCCCTCCAAGAAATCGTCATTAGTTCTAGTAATTATTTTTAGTTTATTTTTAGGCTTAGGAATCACAACTGGGTCAGTAGAAATGGGCCTAAGGTCTAATCGTGACAGTTGTGATTACCTTTGGTTAGTTTAAGTTTGGGAGAAACCGTATTGTAGAATCTGGTCGTTAGGGGCTTTTCCTTTCGGTTCTCACATGCATTCTTAAGGAGTGCTCGCGAGCGTGAGAATTCAGTAAAAGAATTAGATGACATATGACATTTGTATCATATTTTGGTTGTTTTTTTTTTCAGCAAATAAATCTTAACTTGGAAATTCTTGTCGTTTGTTCTTGTCGCAGAATACACAGGAGAATCAAAATTAAATTTAATAGCCTTAAGTTTAGCTTTTTTTTATAACTTTAATATGTTATATCCGAAAGAGATATCTCAAACAATGGAATTCTTTATTAGATATTGTTTTAAACATTATTCTGAAAATGTGAGAGGTTCTGAAACACATATGAACAATTTTTCAAAAATTAATAATTTAATATTAAAATTAAGGGGAACAGAGAATTGAAATATGAAGCAAAAATTGAAATTTCCTTATGCTTTTTAATTTGGTTTTGTATTATAATTTTTAAATGAATTTTTAAATTATTTTAGTTTTATGAAATAAAGTTTTATATATTTATGCAGTAAAAATATTTTCGTATTTATTTCAAATACACCTTTAATAATTTATACATGTTATTATATAATATGCAGTTAAATCGGTGTAAAATAATGTTGAAAAATACGTCTGAAGTTGTTATTTTACACAAAATTAAGTTTAGTAATACACTTTTAGGTGTATTTTTACAGTTCATGTTACACAAAATTAAGTGCAGTAATACACACTTTAATTTATTTTTACAGTCAATGTTGCACAAAATTAAGTTAATTAATACACACATAAGTGCATTTTAACTTACAACTAATTGCGTATTTTTCCTGATTTTAAAGCGGTGGTTGAAAATTACCCTTATTATAAATGGTAACTGAATGCCTTTTATAATAAATGTAAATTTACACAATTTTTTTTTAGAGTGTAGATCGTGCCGGTGTTTCTCGCACTTTTGCTTTCAACTGGGTGTGGGGTGATTTTGGAGGTGGACGAAACCCATGTCACAAGTTAATTTACCAACTTAATATCAAGCTATGGAATTTTTAATATAACGCTGAATATAAACTGTACACAGACAGTTTGTTTTAAGGAAAGAGACTTAAATACTATTCCATTGGAAATCCGGATGAAGCAATTTCAGTAAATATTCAACCTGGAAATTTAGATTAAGGTATTTAACTTTATAATAAATAAACTTTCATATTTTTATTATATTGTTACGTTTTTCCAAACTTCCTTCGAATTGGCCTAACTCACAATTCGATAAACGCAATTCCCAATCTCTTTCTGAGTTCGATCACTGATTAGTAAGCAAACACACCAGGTTTTATTAAGTATTCAACACCTTAACTGTTCCACAACAACAGGAAAACAATACAGCAAACAATATTCCCAACTAGAATATTCTTCCAACAGCTTCGAAACTCCAACGGTTTATTGTAGAAATTTCCAATTCACAACGTTCAAAATAATACACAAAATATTTCTATTTAATAACACTTATAACTTTATTTACAAAAACTTAAAGATCACTTTTATAATTTTAACTTCACTATCGCAGGTTTAAAATAAACTAATTTTACATTTAATTTCACTTTACTGTCGCAGGTCTAAAATAAAACTAATTAAAACTACAAGAAGCAATTTTCTTATATACCTTCTGCAATACTTCTAGATAATTCGACATCACTTTCCAGAAACCTTGAGAAAATATTAGAATATTCGATTATTTTACGTTATGTTGATTTGATTCATAAAATCGTTTATGTTGACCCTATTTCTAAGAAGAGACAACAACAACAATATTCATTTCATTAATTTGTTTGATGTGTTTTGTTGATTTTATTTTCCTGGAAGTGACCGTAATCATTTAGATCTTTCTGTAATCGTCTAGATTTTTCTGCAATCGTAATTATACCCTCCACTTAAGCCTGTTCGTCCCGAACAGGATCTAGCTCTCCTTTGTATAAGGCCAATCTTTCCAAATGTACTACTTTCGCTTTGCCTCGATGGCCTTTCTTAATTCTATAAACCACGTCATTCAACTTCGTTATAATATTGTAAGGTCCTTCCCATGCAGCTTGCAGTTTTGGTGATAACCCTCGTTTTCGTTGTGGGTTGTGTAGCCATACTAATTGTCCTTCTTCGAAACCTTTATTATTAGATCGTATATCATATCGGGCTTTCATTTTATCACTGGTCAGTTGTATCTTCTGCCGAACAAGATTGTGAATATCCTCAAGGTTCTTCCTGATTCGGTTGACGTATTCTTGCGCAGACAATGATGTTGATGGTACCGCTCCAAATTTGAGGTCACCAGGAAGTCTTAAATCACTTCCAAAAATAGTTTGAGCTGGTGTCATGGTCGTGGTGTCATGAACTGCTGATCTGTATGCCATCAAAAATAAAGGAATGTGTTGATCCCAGTTACGTTGATTCTTACTGACCACTTTTGCTAGAAATTTCTCCAAAGTAGCATTGAATCTCTCAACCATCCCATCTGACTGTGGGTGTGAAGCTGTCGTCCTCGTTTTGTTAATCCCCAGCATTTGACAAATTTCCTGGAATACAGCTGACTCGAAGTTCCGTCCCTGATCGGTGTGGATCTCCATAGGAACTCCATAGCGGCTAATCCAGTTATTTATTACAGCTTCAGCGATTGTGGTTGCTTCCTGGTTGGGAATCGCACACACTTCCGGCCACTTACTGAAGTAGTCCATGATCACAAGCACATATTTATTCTGATTATCAGTTGTTGGAAATGGTCCCGCTACATCCATTGCGATCCTTTCAAATGGAGCACCTACATTGTATTGCTTCATTTTTCCATGACTTCCTCGTGCGGGTCCTTTCACCGCCGCACATTTATCGCATTTTTGACACCACTCTACAATTGATTGCCGAGTCCCCGACCAGTAAAACCGTTGTCGTATTTTTGCAAGAGTCTTATTGATCCCAAGGTGACCTCCACTCGGTCCTTCGTGATACTCCTTCAGTACTGCTTCTATTTTCCCTTTTGGTACCACTGTAAGGGATTGCTTTATCTTGCCATCTGAGCTTTCCCATATTCTCTTTAGGCATCCATTCTCTAACTGGAGACTGTCCCATTGCGCCCAGTACGCCTTCAAAGTTGGAGTTTTATCAGAAATTTCTCCCCATACTGGTTTGCAACCCTTTTCCTTGAACTCGATGATAGGTGCAAGATCCGGATCTTCTAATTGATCTTTTCTTATGGCTTCAGCTGTCCATTCATCATCAGGTAGCACTTGTAGTAATCGTACATCGATGATGTTCTCCTTATTTTCTTGACGACTGCAATGCTTGCATTCAACTGGACAGGGTCGTCTCGATAATGCATCAGCGTTCCCATGTGCAGTACCCTTTCGATGTTCAATGTCCAAATCGTACGCCTGCAACCGTTCGATCCAGCGTGCTACTTGTCCCTCTGGATTTTTGAACTGGAGTAGCCATCTTAACGCACCATGGTCAGTTCTAAGATGAAATTTCTGACCATACAAGTATTTATGAAAATGTTTGACGCATTCCATAATGGCCAATAACTCCTTCCGGGTAACACAATAATTTCGCTCCGGCTTTGATAACATTTTCGAGAAATAAGCTATCACCTTTTCCTGACCATCTATATTCTGCGACAAGACTCCTCCTATACCTTCATTACTGGCATCAGTATCCAAAATAAACTGAACATTTGGTATAGGATAGGACAGAATTGGAGCCGTACATAATCTCTTTCGGAGCTCCACAAATGCTTGTTCTTGAGGTTCATTCCATTCAAATGCCTTATCTTTTCTGGTTAACTCATGCAGACTTTTGGCAACGTTGGCGAATCCTGGCACAAACCGTCTGTAATATGTGCACAATCCAAGGAAGCTTCGTAGTTCATGTAGGTTCTTTGGTCTTGGCCAGTTCATAACTGCTGCAATCTTGTCAGAATCTGTATGAATTTCCATTGCCGTAACCTTGTGTCCCAAATATTTTACTTCTTCCTTGAAAAGTGAACACTTTTTGGGACTTAACTTTAAACCAGCTGCTTGCAACCTTTCCAGTACCTCCGCCAAGTTCCTCAAGTGGTATCAAAGTCTTTTCCCATGACGATGATGTCATCCAAATATACAAGGCATGTTTTCCAGTGCATGCCTTTTAGTACCCGTTCCATTAATCTCTCGAAAGTTGCGGGCGCGTTGCATAACCCAAATGGCATGACATTAAATTGCCATAGTCCATTACCTACACTGAACGCCGTTTTCTCCCGATCTTCCTCCGCAACTTCCACCTGCCAGTAACCACTCTGCAGATCCAGTGTTGAAAACAATCTTGAACCCGATAATGTATCCAGTGTATCATCAATCCTAGGCAATGGGTAGCTATCCTTCCTCGTAACTATGTTTAGTTTCCTGTAGTCAACACAAAATCTCAAGCTTCCATCTTTCTTGCCAACTAACACCACAGGTGAGCTCCAGGGACTGTCTGAAGGCTCAATTACACCAGCTTCTTTCATATCTCTTACCATTTTATCTGCTTCCTCTCTTTTAGCCAATGGTAATCGTCTTGGTGCCTGGCGTATCGGCTTTTCTGCTCCAGTGTCAATACGATGTTTTACCATATTGGTTCTGCCATTCCCTTCAGGTGTACTACGGAATACAGACTTGTGCCGCTCCAACAATTGACGTGCTGCTTTCTTCTGTTCTTCTGAAAGCCCTTCTGTCCATTTCTGCACAAGTTGCTCCATTTCTGCCTTTTGTTGTTTTGTGTTGACCGAGCAATTGATGTTTTTCTGCTCGCACTTTATTATTTTAGCTACCTCTTCACATTGTCCTATGATTGATCCTTTTTTCATTGTTTTTTGCGTATCTGACAGATTTAAAACTCTTACTGGTATTTTGTAATCAGCATCTGATCTAACTAAAGTTTTCCCTATAACGACTTCTTTAAAATTTTCATGTTCTTTGTTGGCTTCTACAACCCACAACCTGGGTGACCCAGAACCTCCTTCCAATTTTCCCCAAATGATTGTTTCTGATTGGGGTGGCAGCTTTTCCCTGTGATCTAATATTATTCGACGAACACAATTTGAATCTTCACCATTAAATTGGAGTGGCAACTCAACATTTCCGTAAGTGAGTACTCCTTTGCCAGCATCAATAACGAATCCATTTGGCCTCATGAAGTCCATGCCCAGGATGACTTCATCCACAATGTCAGCTACCACCACTTCATGTTGAAAGTGAGTATTCCCTATTTCAAAGTTGACCACTTTCTTTCCTTTAATACTTGCACTTTCGCCAGTAGCTGTCTGCATCCGGTATCTCCCTGCTGGTTTTAGTTTCCCTTCCACAATATCAGTGCGGACAATTGTATTTGTTGCTCCCGTATCTAACGTGATGACACAACTTTTTCCATCAATATTAGCCCTAACAGTCAGGCTGTCACCTCCCCTTGTCAATCTCGAAACATGGATGAAGGTTATGGAGCAATCGGTTGTGGGAGCCAGCTTACGCCCCTTTAGGCTGACTCGTTGTAGTTTAACTGATGCGGTGCTGCTCTATCGTCTTCCCTAGCTTGCTGCACCCGTTCTTCTGCTTGACGTCGCTGCATAGGCGATGCTGATCTTGCTCGTTTCCTTCTCACATCTCTGCATTCCCTCGAAATATGACCCAACTTGCCACATAACCAGCATCGGATTCTATCACTTCTGACACTCTCTCGTAGTCTTGGTTTATAACCGTTGTCGTCAGCCAACTCCACCCGACGTATTTTGATTGATGGTTTTATAATTGCTTGTGCAGTTTCATTTGTTAAGGCATAAGCAATAGTTTCTGCGAATGTTGCTTTTGGCGACAACATTACTGCTTTTCGTGTTTCTGGATCACGAATACCATCAGTAAACGCCTCGATCTTCATTTTCTCCATAAAATTCGGTGGAGTATTCGAGTGTGCTAAATGTACAAGGCGTTCTACTGCCGAAGAATAGTCCTGAATGCTTTCTCCATTCCGTTGCAAGCGACCCTTTAACTCGATCCGGTATAGCTCCTTTTTGTGGTCGCTGCCATATTTTCGTTCCAACGCATTCATCACTTCAGCATAACTTTTGCGATCGTTTTCTGGTACTGCCTGTAATGCTTCAGCTGCTTCCCCCTTAAGAGCAACTATCAATGCAGCTAGTCGATTTTCAGCGTTCCAAACGTTTTGATCTGCTGCGGTCTCGAACTGGAACTTAAAGATGCCGAAGGATGTGGTACCGTCATACGATGGTGGTTTCAATTTAATATTAGCTACTTGCTGCACCACCTGGGAAGTAACTTTAGTCGTTTCAACATCCTGCAACCGCTTTTCGGTTCAAAAGTACCTTTTTGTTTTCGTCAAGCACTTTTTGTTCTAACTCTTGGATATCGTTTTGAATCTTCTCGACTTTTCCATCGAATGCCGTTGACATTTGTAGAAGTTTCTCATCCATAATTTGCTTGACTTCGTCGCGACTCATAGCAATGTTTGTGTTTATTGCTTCTAACTGTTGATTGATGTTACTGATTTCTTCTTTATTTGCAGCCAATTGTTGATTGATGTTGCTACTGATTTCTTCCTGAGTAGCAGCCATTTGTTGATTCATATTGGCATTTACGGCATCCAGTTGCTGATTCATTTCCTGTTTATTGGCAACCATATTAGCATTCATCTGATGCATGTTTAAATTTATTTGTTGCATCATAGCCATTAACTGCGTAAAATCGCAGTTTCCAGATGGTAATGTTGTTGTTGTTTCTGCAACAAAACTTTTCTCCTCATCAGCTGCCACTAGATCATTATTTGGACTAATCACTCCAAACTGGTAACTTTCCACAACTACTCCACTAGCTTCCATAGCTTCTCGAAGCCGTATCGTCAATTCAGTTTTGTTGCCGGTTGTTGCCAATCCACGTTGTTCTAGTTCTTTCTTTAACTCAAGAACCTTCAAATCACTTAATAAAACCATTATTAACAGCTAACTAATCCGCCGATGTCACCAATGTTACGTTTTTCCAAACTTCCTTCGAATTGGCCTAACTCACAATTCGATAAACGCAATTCCCAATCTCTTTCTGAGTTCGATCACTGATTAGTAAGCAAACACACCAGGTTTTATTAAGTATTCAACACCTTAACTGTTCCACAACAACAGGAAAACAATACAGCAAACAATATTCCCAACTAGAATATTCTTCCAACAGCTTCGAAACTCCAACGGTTTATTGTAGAAATTTCCAATTCACAACGTTCAAAATAATACACAAAATATTTCTATTTAATAACACTTATAACTTTATTTACAAAAACTTAAAGATCACTTTTATAATTTTAACTTCACTATCGCAGGTTTAAAATAAACTAATTTTACATTTAATTTCACTTTACTGTCGCAGGTCTAAAATAAAAGTAATTAAAACTACAAGAAGCAATTTTCTTATATACCTTCTGCAATACTTCTAGATAATTCGACATCACTTTCCAGAAACCTTGAGAAAATATTAGAATATTCGATTATTTTACGTTATGTTGATTTGATTCATAAAATCGTTTATGTTGACCCTATTTCTAAGAAGAGACAACAACAACAATATTCATTTCATTAATTTGTTTGATGTGTTTTGTTGATTTTATTTTCCTGGAAGTGACCGTAATCATTTAGATCTTTCTGTAATCGTCTAGATTTTTCTGCAATCGTAACAATATTTTATATAATGATAGATTAACTTAAATACGATTAGAGGTTCCCAAAATAAGATTTGTTTTTTTGTGATGATAATTGTAACCCGTACGGTAATTTTTTTTCTTTGTTATTATTGTTCTTTATAGTGGAATAATAATCGTAATTTTCCGGTATTGTTGCAAAAGTCCAAATAGTTCACAGGGTGAACCAACGAAACAACAATGTTTATATACATTAAGTAAATAATATGTGAATTATTTGATAACCATATGGTGAAAGATATTGTGATTGGATTACACCTGATTATTTCAGAATAGGGCTGATTATATTCTTCTTATGTACTATTTTTTGTTTGAATAATATATTAAATAAAAGAAACAAAAAGTTAAAAGAGAAATTGCCCCATTTTTGTGTTTCATATTGTAAATTAAAAGAATCTATACAGAAGTGTATTTTGTGTATAGCTAAGCAAATATATCCAAAATGATGTCGGATGACATTTGTCACATCGGTGGTGGGCTTCTTTGTCACTGATGCTACTGATTTGAATGTCAAATTAATAGGATTATCACATTGAGGATCAGCAGAAGTAGTAGGACCAGAAGAACCGGTGAGTGTAGTTCTTTGCTAAGATTCATGATTTGTTTAATTTAAATTTTGTTTAGGATAAATAACTATTATTTAAGTTTATAATCACTCGCGTTGTATAAATTTAATATGTTTTGAGAACAGGGATCGCTTGGTGGGTAGGGTGGTGGTCTATCTTTTATCAGGTTTTTATTTATATCGCTCACGATCTAGGACACTTTGACTGCCGAACAACCCTACGGCCCCAAATAACTGAGCGAAGTCGATTGAGCGATTTCGGAGTTCAGTCAGAGTGACAATTTTTTAGCGTTGGCTAGTGCAATCTCTTCTCTCATCTTGGGGACTAGGTTGCACTGCTAATCATTACAACATCAAAAATATATAATTGATAATTATATAGAATGTAATAATGGTGTATAGAATGTAATAATGGTGAAATGATCCCAAGCAGCAAAATAATAAAATTAAACAAAACACTTCCATACTGGGTAAATATAATCGATGAAAATATAAATAGAAAAAAAAACTTATCGTTTCCGTCGAAGTCTAACCAACCTTTATTTTGCTATAAATAACCGTGTTGTGCCGTATTTCTCATTACCAATTTTCGATCACTATTTCCCAGAATTAAAAAACTCTAAATCTTTCTAAAATCGCAATATTAGTTTCACATACCAATAAATTTTCTCTAAACACATTTTCAAAACTGAAATTTTCTTTTAATTTCTAGCCGATAGTTTTATAAAGGATAAGACTATTAAATATTATCATTTATCACAATTTTAGTCGTTACTAAGAATTTTCTTTTAATCTCTAGCCGATAGTTTTATAAAGGATAAAACTAATAAATATTATCACAATTTTAGTTCATACTAAGAATAAGTCTTTTTATTTTGCCGAAAATCCTTTTCAATTCACATATCATTTTAAAATATTGAATCAATATGTTTTCCAAAAAACCTTCTCAAACAAAAAAATAACTATAACATTAATATTTCTCATGCTAATAAACTTTAAAATCATCTAAGAGCAAAATAAAACATTAAACAAATTTCACACTTCTTTATAACAAATCAAATCTGTTTACGTTTCTTAGAAATAAGTTACTGCATAATTCCTTTTGTATAATCCTCCGACAAATCCTTTTCCAAAATATAAAATTTAATAAAATATTATTTCTATTTTGTTTTTGTTGTTTTTCTATGATGTAATAAAATCAAAATTTAGTATATAAGATTTAGTTTTTAAGAAAATAAAATAGTTTTTAACAAGTTAGTTTATAAGGAAGTACATGGTTCAAGTCAGTTTATAACTCACTGAAATAGTGTAAGAAAATAGTTTTTAACGTTTAATCTTTGAGTCAAACGCGATAGTCTTAAAATCAAAAGTATTAAGTGAATCAATTCAATTTAGCAAAGTTGCAGATATATATGTAAAAACTAAGAGTATTAAGTGAATCAATTCAATTTAGCAAAGTTGCCAATATATATGTAAAAAATAAGAGTATTCAGTGAATCAATTCAATTTAGCAAAGTTGCAAATATATATGTAAAAAATAAAAGTGCTAATTATTATTAAAAAATATTTAGAAATTTAAAATAAAGCTAAAACAAAAATAAATAGCGAACTTTATAATTAATATAAAAATAAATAAAACTTGTTGAATTTTATAATAAAACAAACTAAGTGTTTCATTTTAAATTAAATATAACCCCAGGTATAACACCCGAGCTGAAATATAGAGGAGCTCTTGTCTTGCTTGTTATCTGATTGGATTATCAGATTGTTGTGCTGTCAGTTCACGAATATGAAAGACAAAAAGATGAAGCATATTATTATGAATTCTTTTTGTTCAAATATTCTTTAAAAAATTAGATAAATTTTGTAGTCGCATTGAAATAAATTATCAAACTTTTGTATAGTGACTATTTTAAGTAAAAAAAAAAATTTTATTGAGTGTAATTAAAATTAGAAAAATATTCGTGACGTTTATATTCATGACGTAATAATTTTGATTATGATCGATCGATTATTCTGAGTTGATAAAATGAAAATAAAACAAACCGACAGTAAATCTACAACAGTAATATAGTGCAACATAGTAGATTCTTGTATGAGCTTAGAATGAAGACATACGCATGGGAAGCATATATTCTTTAGTAGTCGTGGATAAAATATTTTATATAGATAAGATATTCAACTATCATCGATTGTTGGTGCAACAATCAATAATTTACCTACGTCATTCAATAATCACTTGTTTAGGTGCACCGATTCGTTGATTTCATCATTGTTCATCAATCAACGGGATCTAACGACGCCACTTTTGGATTATTGTACTATATTATGATTCTTATTTTTATTGGATCATATTATTGTTCATACTCAACATTCACCGGTGTTGGTGCAACAATTGCATCGATTTATTATATGATACGATAATTGGTCAACAATCGTCTTGTCATTAGGCGCAACCATTACGTCGATTTATTACATTTCACGATTATTATTCAACGTTCACCTGTTCATTGCTGGTTCAATTTTGTTTAACTATCCATGTTATTTGGGTCAACCGTTATCTTATTGATTTTTTTTCATCGAACAAGTAACGCCAAATATTTATTGGAAATTATGGAATAAAGGACAGGGACGAGGAAGCGGGATCTAATACCTGCATGGGGTGAGTGTAGTGCACCCCTACAAATCATAACATTGAGTAACTGTAGTTGTTACCCATTGAGTAACTATAACTTCTCATAATTAATATTAAATATCAAATTTATTAAAATTAAATAAACTAATAAATACTCTTGTCAATTAAGCATAAAAACATCGCGTATGTTTAATTTGATATCAGAAGAATGTTTTAAACAAAATAAAATGCTGCTGAGCTAAACAATAATTTGTTTATGCGAGGCATAAAGAAAATCAAATATAAAAACGGAATTCAGAGTTTGTTCTGAGTTTGATGTGATGTGTTGTTGAATCATTTAAATTAGTTCTTGTAAAATTAAATATATAAAGAAGTGAAAAATATATAATGTTTAATCTAATTAAATCTAATCAAAGCTATGTGTTTTATTTATCACTAAACAAAAGATAAAAATAAAGTGGTGACATTGTGTAATAGGTGAGTGTATCAATCAAAAGGTTCTGTAATCAAGTTAAAACCTTCCTAAAAATGAAACCAACATAAAACATATTATATGGCGACCTGCCTTTTTCGTGCCTGATCACAAAATTTCGGATCAATATTAAATCAGTTAAACATCAACTCAAAGAAGATCTACAAACTCTCCACACTTAAATCAAACATCAAAGTGTGTAATTCGACAAAACAAAATGAAAAGGAACATACAAACTGTCAACACATAATTAGTATTAACATCAAGCTAAACTCCGTCATCAATTTAAAAAGATTATTCAAACATTTATCAACAATCAAATTCAAAAACTACATACACAAGCATTCATCGAAATCATTCCACCAACCAACTATAATCAACATACCATGGGCTCAAAGGCAACTAAGGAGATAAACACTGCACAACAACAACAACAACAGCAAGTAAACCAAATGATAAATTATGGTGAGTCAATTTTTTCAAATTTAACGCTAGACATAATTATTTTAATTTTTATCGTGATAATAATTGCTATAGCAATAAAATTCGCATTAAAAAAACTAAAAAGAAATATAGTGGAAACCGTGATATCAAAAAATGAAACAGTTTAAAAGAAACTTCATATTTGTCTTATCAAACGTAAATTTTTGCTTCATCAATATAATTAATTTAGATCTTAAATCACCTGTAATATAATCTAAAATCTCTTAACTTAAAATTTGATTTAAAAAATTGCAATAAATTTCAATATACATATTTTAAAACAAATTAACTAGATTCAATAATTTAAATGAACGAAAATCAAACAAAATAAGAAAATTATAAAAGAAAGATACAAATCTCTAAGACGAATAGTGTGAAACAAAATTATAGTTTTATATATATTACTTGTTATATTGGAACTCCAATAATCGCTACATCAAATTCAATTTATGAAATTCGTGTTGTTTAAATAAATGTCATAATTTTCAATATTACATTTGATAATTAAATAAATTTTTAACTGAATAATTATTGATCGAATAAAATTTTATCTGTGACAAGACGAATGTAATAATTTTCAATATTACAACTGATAATTAAATAAATTTTAACTGAATAAGAATAATTGTTGATCGAATAAACTGTGACAAGATGAATGTCATAATTTTCAATATTACAACTGATAATTAAATAAATTTTAACTGAATAATTGTTGATCGAATAAACTGTGACAAGATGAATGTAATAATCTTCAATATTACAACTGATAATTAAATAAATTTTTAACTGAATAATCATTGATCAAATAAATTTTAACTGTGACAAGATAAATATCATAATTTTCAATATTACGATTGATAATTAAATGAATTTTAACTGAATAATTGATAACAGAACAAAATTTTTTTTATTGAATATTTATTGATAGAATAAATCTCATTGCGACAAAACTGTTCACAGCAATACTTAAATACACAAACCGTATATTCTAAATACATATGATTAACCTTGCAAATAAAACTTTAACTTAACATTTTAATTAAAATATTTGAAACTTTTAAACTTTTAAACACACCTGAATATTGGCCACGATAGGCTTGAAAGTCGAAACCACTTTCTAAAAAAAATTTCATGATAACTAGAGCAAGATTAGCTAGTGAGAAAATGGAACTTAATATATTTGAAGTCGTTAAAATTCTCCCTACTTTTTCAGGAGATCACAAAGATCTTGAAAACTTTCTTAACTTAATGTAATGGTATCTGAGGAACTATTTACTCTTATATCCATTTTCCTAAGTCCAACCTTTGTACAAGATAATGTGAAGATTTTCAACCTTTTCTAAAAATTATATAAGTCAAAGTCAAACGCATAAATGTTTAATCAAAAATGAATTACAAATTAAGTCCAAGTACGTATATTTTTGACATAGTTATGAAGGTTGAATATTTTCATATTTTTTTTAATTATGTAATAATCATAATAAATTATGAACAAATTGCAAATTAAATAAATATGTAAAATTATGTTTATAGGTTTATTTACCTATCGTGGAATGTGAATTGTGAAAATAAAAGTTGTAACTGCTGATTTACGGAAATATTGTTTTTTTGTTTTGTTTACTTACTATAACCAAAAAATAATTTTATGAAGTAAACAAACGAAAAGGCAAACAATTATTGTTTTCACAATGATGTTTGTTTTTTTTGTTTTAAAAATTGTTCAAGAATTATGTTATGATGATATTTCATAATATAAAGCTTGAACAAGATTTCTTGTTTAAGATGGATGAACACGGAAACGTGTAATGAGGAATTATATATATATATATATATATATATATATATATATATATATATATATATATATATATATATATATATATATATATATATATATATATATATATTAGGAAATTTTCAGATGATAGGATAAGTATAATTTTGTTCTTGAAAGAGATTTAATATAATTTCACTCTATAATTAAAAAGTGGATTTTGTAATACAACAACAAAAATATAATAAGAAGATATTTCAACAAAAAGAAGTCTTTTAATATTTTCAACGCAAACATAGAATAATAAGGTATGATCAAAGGGTCTAAGGGCCATCAAGCCCACGACAAGGTATGACCCAACAAGAGGTCCCCCATCTTTGACCATATATCTATTATTTTATTCCAGATACGATAGACTTGTCTATAAAAAAGTGTAGTCGTAGTTTATTAATACAATTGATTCATGATCCGCTAAAAGCTACTGATCAGTTAAAATTAATCACTCTTATTTTGGCAACAAAAATTAGTGACAATGTCAGATCCAAAGTAGCATTAGAAGACAAACCTGAAACCTTCGCCAAACTCAAAGAAACCTTCCTAAAAATTTTCACTTCCAAACGCAATGCATTGGAAATACAATCTGAACTGATAAAAATTAAGCAAACTGGAAAAATTGATGGTTATATCTCAAAGATAGAAGGACTAGTAACAGAGTTAAATAGTGTACAGAAAAAAAACCTTAAGGATGCTGATATTAAAACCATATATAAAATGACAGATCAATTAGCATTAAATTCTTTTAAAGAAGGTCTTTTAAATCACCTAAAACCAACTGTTTTAGCTAGTAGACCGGAAAATTTAATTAAAGCAATCGAAATAGCACGAGAAGCAGAAAAGATAGTCGATACAGACTCAATAAACATAAAGCAATTATATAGCAGGAATCCTACAAACTTAAATTACAACCAAAATAGAAATAGGTACAGAGGATACCAAAGAACTCCTTTTAATTATATGCGTAATACGAATAAAAATTATCCAAACCAATCTGCAAGACTTTATTACAAACCGAATAGTTTTCAAAAATATACTGGTGACCAAAATTATAGAAACCAAAATTCTGGATATAGAAAATTTTATAAAAATAAGCATAGATATTCAAATAACAACTCACGCAATAAATTCAACGTCAATCAAAATAGAAATCACAACATCAGACTACTAAATAATTCGGGAAACGATATAGTCCCTCCAATAACAGCGGAGGAAGACATAATCAACCAATTAAACAAAATAGAGATTCAGTAATATATAATTTAAATAAAAATGCAGAAAATTTGATAATGTTACGATCTGATATGTCGGGAGACGTCCTATTTCAGTCTAGGTAGACAAAATATAAAACAAAAAATCCATTTAGTAGATAAAGATTTCCCAATTAATACCGATGGTATAATAGGTCGTGATTTTCTTAGTAACAATCTCTGTAAAATTGACTATGAAACGTTCACTATTTCAATAAATTTTCCTGAAGAAGAAATAATTATTCCTATGGAGACAAATTTTCCTAAATATAACTTGATAACTATACCAGCCAGAACGGAAATAATTAAAGCAATAAGTATTAAAAGAGATGAAGACAGTTTAATTTTAAGCCATGAGATAAAAAATGGTGTCTTCATCAGCAACGCACTAATTCCTAAAAATGGAATTGCTCATGTAAAATTCGTAAATACTCTAGAAGAAGATATAGTCCTAAAAAATTATACACCAACATTTGAAAGTCTGAATAACTATCATGTAGTTACTAATATAGTAAATAGTAAACTATCCAAAGAAGAAAGCTTGAATAAAATTATGCAAGAGATTGATATGAAAAATAACAATGACTTCGAGAAAGAAGAAATTCGCAAAATCTGCATTGAATTTCTTGATGTTTTCTATGTCTCAGGTGATACTTTAACCACTAATAATTTTTACAAACAAAAGATTCTGAAGGAAGATTCCAATCCAGTCTACATTAAAAACTATAGGCTTCCGCATACTCAATATAACGAAATAGATTCAGAAGTATTTTCAAACAAGGGAAACTAAACACAAATGCCGATGCACTTTCAAGAATAGATTGGAATTCTGAATCATTAAAATCCCTTATACCAACTAACACAGTTAATGCTATCACGAGATCTATGAACAAAAACATAATAGAAAATAAAACTAAGAACAGTAAAATAGCTATACCGAAAACAGAGAATGATCAACTCTACATTTGGGAATACACCTCAATCTCTGAAATAAAAAACATAAAACACTTACAATTTATTATTAAAGATAATAGCACAAATCCGCGGAATATAAATATAAATAATATGGGGAATAAGAATATAAATAATATGGGGAATAAGAATATAAATATAAATAAAACTCATGAGAATAATAAAGATAAAAATAATAATTTAAAAACTGTAACACTAATAGTTAGCGAAAATCCGATCTTGGAAATGTATCCGAAATTGGAGAAACTAATTAATTGCATGCATGCACTAAAAATAAACAGATTAGCGATCAAAAGCACTGACGTAATCTTTAGTTACATAAATAAAGACAAATTTAAAGAAATATTTAATAATCTGCAGAAAAAGCTAGCGACGTCCAATAAAGATAATTTAAAGATATTAATTTACGAAACCCCAAAAAGAATAATAAACGAATCATACATGATAGAAATAATCAAAGAGAATCACTTAACCCCAATAGGCGGGCATACAGGTGTAAAAAGGACAATATGCAAAATAAAACAAAAATATATATGGAAAAACCTGAATAAGATGGCAAAAACTTCATCAATGATTGTCAATCCTGCAAGAAAACAAAAATAATCAAGCATACCAAGGAAAAAATGATAATAACAGAAACACCAGGAACAAGCTTCGAAACAATATCGATAGATACAGTAGGTCCACTAATTATATCAAATGATTTTAGATACATTCTTACCCTACAATGTGAATTAACAAAATACATTGAGGCAATACCTTTAAAAAATAAAGAAGCATACTCCATTGCAAAAGCACTCGTTGAAAAATTTATACTAAAATATGGTATATTCAAAACTTTAAAATCGGATATGGGTTCTGAATTTCTAAATGACATAATGAAAAACATATGTGAACTTCTACAAATTAAACAAATAAATTCAACTCCTTATCATCATGAAACCCTAGGTTCAATTGAAAGAAACCATAGAGTCCTAAATGAATATTTAAATAACTTTACGACAACTTCCTCTTGGGAAGAATGGATCCCTTATTTCGTATTTTCATACAACATAACTCCACATACTGATACTCAATACACTCCATTCGAATTAGTATTCGGCAAACTAGCCAACATTCCTTCTTACATTACCACAGAAAAAACAAAACCACTGTATAACCTTGATAATTATGCTGAAGAAGTCAGATTTAGACTACAAGAAGCTCACAAAAGAGCAAACAATCTACTAAATCAAGCAAAAATTAAAAGAAAACAATCATATGATAAAGAATCCAACCCTTCTAATTTTAACGTAGGAGATAATGTCTATTTACGAAGAGGTAATAGAAGAAAATTTGAAAGTAATTACACAGGTCCTCACAAAATAATAGAAAGAAATGGTGTGAACTCAAAAATCATAATAAATAATCAAATAAAAGAGATTCACAACAACCGTTTAAAAAAATAAAATAAATAAAAAAAATCAAATTTAATTTAACATTTTCTTTTTAATCATTTAATATACAAGTATCGATTAACTTACAAAATAATATTTCTAGAAGTAAAATAATATAATAATAATAACTGAATAATATCAAAATACTTTTTTTGAAAATTTAAGATAGATATTACAATTTCAATACAATTATAAAAATAATAGATTAAAAATAAAATAGAATTATCAAAATGCTAGATTAAGAACAAAAACTACACACACATTTTCAAAAAAATAAAAGAGTATTTTCAAAATGATAAAAAAATTTAACTCAATTAAAATCTTCTCAATTTGAAAAACAAAATTTTTTTTTCCAATTTGTAAATTTTAACTTCATTAAATTTTTCTTAAAGAGTAAGGGTGCAGTGCACCCCTAAAAATCATAACATTGAGTAACTGTAGTTGTTACCCATTGAGTAACTATAACTTCTCATAATTAATATTAAATATCAAATTTATTAAAATTAAATAAACTAATAAATCCTCTTGTCAATTAAGCATAAAAACATCGCGTATGTTTAATTTGATATCAGAAGAATGTTTTAAACAAAATAAAATGCTGCTGAGCTAAACAATAATTTGTTTATGCGAGGCATAAAGAAAATCAAATATAAAAACGGAATTCAGAGTTTGTTCTGAGTTTGATGTGATGTGTTGTTGAATCATTTAAATTAGTTCTTGTAAAATTAAATATATAAAGAAGTGAAAAATATATAATGTTTAATCTAATTAAATCTAATCAAAGCTATGTGTTTTATTTATCACTAAACAAAAGATAAAAATAAAGTGGTGACATTGTGTAATAGGTGAGTGTATCAATCAAAAGGTTCTGTAAGCAAGTTAAAACCTTCCTAAAAATGAAACCAACATAAAACATATTATATGAGTACCTTTATATTTTTCTATAGGTATAGGGTTGTGTGGGTGTGTGTGTATGTACCTGGATAGATGTATGGGTGTATGAGGGTGTAAGCGTGAGTGTATGGGTGTAAGCGTGAGTGTATGTGTGTATGCGTAAATGTATGCGGTGCGTGAGCCGTGTGAGCGAAATGTGACAAAGGGGCGCTCGTAACAGTCATGTCTTCTTCGACCTGGAGGGCCGCCAGAGTCTTCTTTCTTTACTTGTTCTTTTAATCTCCGATCCGATCTACCAACAATATACGCGTACCATTCCGCAATTTGTACTAGGCGGCAGGTTTACTTCTCGTTCCCTCAGACTAGAGCTGCTTAAGGGTTTTTAAAATCGAACTAGGTACGCGGTCTAGGCGTTAACATTCGATTAAAAAAAAAATAACAATAATATTTTGAGCAAAAAATAGAAAACATTATATTGGTTTCGTGGATTAGACATCGGTGTCTTTGCTGACGAAAAGTAGAATGTTCTGACTTATTATATATACCAGGTTAATATTATATGTGGGCTCATTTTGTTTCAGTAAAGTTGGTAAATTAATTTTTATTATATTTTTTGTTCCTGCCTTTTTTCGACACAACTACAATGTGCTTTGAGATGGTAATCTGCTATCTTTTGTTGTATAATGTTTTATTGTTATTGTTTTGGATATAAACACCCAGTAACTTAGTCGAAATAAGAAGTTGGTTAAAAAAAATAAAATTGTTAAGAAGTGAGTCTTGAGTAGTTTATTATACAATCAACAAAAGTGAGTCGGCACAATTGGTGAAATCGTTCATGTTTTTTTTTACCAAACATTGGAGTACTAGGCGGAATTTATATGGCTGCTATATTTTAGTAAAATTCGCTATTGGATATACTCAAAATGGTGATGTAGAATTCTTCTTTCTAACTATTGTTTCCGTCGTCTTATATATATATATAAATATTTTTACCTCTGGGCGGAAGTGACGTGGTTTTGTAACGTGCTGTATGGTCATTAATTATATTCAGATTGTTAAGGAGTAATTCATTGTTTTCTTTATTTTCTACCATACAATCGCCGTGATAATTATACGAATGCCGTGCTAGGTGATCGTTTGCACTTCAAGTTTTACACATCAAATATCATATTCAATTATATATGCTGATAGCTGGTTATTCAGCCCCTGTTAATTATGTTAATGCCGTGCTAGGCTTGGATTTTGTATTTAAACGAGTTCATGAGTCAAGATTACTAAAATGATGAGTTTGTCTATGTTCAATAATAAAAAGAAGTAATGTTCTTCAAATATTCAATATAACATACAGTCCACTGCCATTCAGTGGAGGCTGCGACAGTGAGTATGTTTTAATAGCTAATTTGCGGTTACATGTTCGTGTAAAAATTTAAAATAATAAAACTAATTTCTAGCCTTACTTTTACAGTTTTCGATTTTTAACGATCCTGATACTTTCAAAACAAATTTTCCTGGTGGAAATTCTAACAACGGAGATACTCAAGGCAGTGACGATTTGCCATTAACGGAACTGAGAAACAGACAAGGTCCAAGTTTTGAAGGAAAAATTTGAAATTGTAAATTTAAGGAACGTGTCTACCCTTACAGTGGCATGTATTCGATTTTAAAACATTGCTTGCCTGCGGCACCACGGTGTGTTGAGTTGCTATTAGACTTAGTTGCTATTATACTAGATATTAGACTTGCAAAGATTGTGGGTTCAAATCCTATTGATTTATCCGTAACAGTAGACCGAGTTTAGAATATTAAAATTATTGATCTCTAACTTTACTTTCAGATTTTTCGGAGTTTGACGATTCTAAAATAAAGGAAAGAAGAGAGTTAGAAGCCCAGAGTTCCATAAAAAGCAAATGAGAAAAAAGTTGAGAAATAGCGGCAAAGCATACGTAGGACATCGGAATCAACCCAAAGGTGCTAAAAACTTTACTTACTTTGTCCACGACTGTCGATACAAGCATAATAACATTTCTGAAGTAGACGCACGGCGAATTTTTAACAGTTTTTGGGAACTGGGTAGTTAGTTGGGATTTACAGACTGAATTTTTCTCGTTTTTCGTTAAAATTAAAACTCCTCTAAGAAAAAAGACTAATGCCATATCCCATAAATTAAAATGTGTTAGTGTGACCTGAAAGAATCAAAGGGTTTGCAAGGATTTCTTTAAAAACGTTAAGAATAAGTAACGGAAGATACTCACGAGTTTGTAATGAAATCGATATAAAAAGAAAAAAAAAGAAATAATAATGAGGTGAGACTTTCGTCCGTAGAAAGCGTCTGTTCTCCATGTTAGGGGCGGCTTTCAGCGGGCGTCTGTCTTGGATCAAGCGGCTCGCTATATAAACGTGTAAAAAGGTTGTTTCTGGTGACCTTAAGATGCAGAACGAACCCATTCACGAAAATTTGGGTTGGGCGAAGGGCTAACACCCCATTTCCGTAAAAAAATTACTGTCATGAATTCTGTACACAGGCCTCGGAATATCTCGGATTCATTATTGGATATAGTGGCATTACAAGAACTAAGATGGCCAGGCAGTGGAATCCATGAAACAGCGAAAGGATACACTCTGTATTATTGCGGTCATCAAAACGGAGGAGAATTTGGAGTTGGCTTTCTTATACACCGTCGCGTGAATCAGCATGTTATCGACTTCTGCCCAATTAATATGCGGTTATGCACACTGAGAATCCGCACGAAAAAATTCAATGTAACGGTCGTCAATGTTCATGCACCTACTGAAGATAAAGCAGATGATATTAAAGACCTGTTCTTCTTAGAACTCGAGGAAGTCATCAATAACATCCCGCGGCACGATATAAAAATCGTGGTAGGTGACTTTAATGCTCAAATCGGTAGGATTGCAGAACTTAAAACACATATCGGCCCTAACAGCTTGCATCATACCAGTAACAATAACGGTTTTCGCGCAGCCGAGCTGGCTATGATGTATGATCTAGTAATTTCCAGCACTTCCTTCCCTCACAAGAGAATTCACAAGGCAACGTGGAAATCAAATGACGGAAGAACGGAAAATCAAATCGATCACGTCATGATCTCTAAGAGACACTCTACAGGTATAACTGACGTTCGATCATACAGAGGTGCTGATATGGACACCGATCATATGCTTGTCATCTCTAAGTACAAGTGCAAGTTGTCATCTACATTTAACAGACAAGCAAAAAAGACCGTGCGCTGGAATGTCGAAGCATTTAAACAACCGGAAACGCTGAATAGATATCAGGAAATAATAACACAAAACATAGAAGAGCATGACATCTCTTCTGAGATGCCATTCAACATACAAGAAGAATGGCAAACGCTTCAATCAACCATTATAGCCGCAGCACAAACTACAATCGGAAAACGACCACCGAAATCACACAACGAATGGTTTGACGACGAGTGCCGCCAATCCGTTGAAAATAAACAAAAACTGCGAGAAAAATGGTTAACAAGGAACACCCGAAGCTCCCAAGCTGATTATCTATGCGCCAGGAAAGCCTCAGCAAAACTTCTACGTAAAAAAAAACGCGAACACATGAAAAGCTGCATCGAATACATCAACCAACATGCGGCCAACGGAAATACAAAAGAGTGCTTTGCCAATGCACGGAATCTGACAAAAGATTTCCACCCAAGATCTACAGCCATCAAAAATGAAAATAATGAACTTACAACAAGTGAACGTGATGTGCTGGCAGTGTGGCGATCCCACTTTCAAAACCTACTCAATAGGACGAACGAAGTTCATCCTATTTGAGCAATTGCTCCATCAACTGAGGAGATTTTTGTCCCTTACCCAGCAATAGAAGAAGTGGAAGCTGCCATTAAAAAACTGAAAAATGGCAAATCACCAGGTTTCGATGGAATTCCCGCAGAACTTCTGAAAAATGGAGGAGCAGCTCTGGTCTCACGTATATACGATCTGATTCTTGCAATCTGGGACCAAGAAGAACTACCTGCTGAATGGAAAACAGCTCTCATTGTTCCGCTACATAAGAAAGGTGACCGTCTAAAGTGTGAAAATTATCGTGGCATCGCACTGTTGAACACTGCATATAAAATACTAGCTAATGTTGTACTTGCTCGACTCATCCCGTTCGCCGAATCTATCATAGGTGACTATCAGTGTGGTTTTCGTCCCAACCGCTCAACCACAGATCAATGTTTTACATTAAGGATGATTCTGGAAAAATGTTGGGAGTACAACATCAGCATTCACCAGCTCTACGTTGATTTCAGGCAAGCATATGATAGTATCATCCGCGACAACCTCTGGTCCGCACTCATATGCCTTGGTATCCCAGAGAAACTTGTTTCTCTGTGCAAGCTCACAACATCGGGATCAAATTGTAGAATAGTAATCGAAGGGTCTGTTTCTGATCCTTTCGATATAACATCAGGTGTTCGACAAGGTGATGCACTCGCGCCCATACTATTTAATTTGGCGCTGGAGTACGCGATAAGAAAAAGCCGAATTGAGACACAAAACTGCATATATAACAAATCTAGTCAAGTTCTTGGCTATGCAGATGATATTGTGCTTCTCGGACGTAGAACAAGCGATATCAAGGATAGTCTCTCTCAGCTTGAAAGAAATGCTAAACGACTTGGATTATGCATTAACACCGGCAAGACTAAACTTTTAACAACATCCAGGAATATACCTCCCGGCAATCTGAATACTGGCGACTATGAAGTGGAACGTGTAGAAAACTTCAAATACCTCGGATCTGTAATAACATCGTCAAATGACATGCAGGTAGATATTAAAGCTCGTGTGTGCTCACATTTGGAAGTGAAAGCTGGACACTGACTTCCTCCGATTGTAGAATTCTATCAACATTCGAGAGGAAAGTCATACGAACAATTTATGGTCCATGTAAAGTTGCTGAAAATCAGTATAGAATCCGAATGAATCATGAAATCAGACAGCTTCTTGGAGGCTGCGATGCAATCGGATTCATTAAAACCAACCGGATTAGATGGTTTGGTCATGTAGAAAGGGCTCCATTGGAAAGAATGATAAAAAAAGCGTCCCAACAACAACCAGCTGGTGTTCGTCGAAGAGGAAGACCTAGACAACGCTGGCGTGATGACATCATCCAAGACCTTCGTGATATAGGATGTCGAAACTGGGGTCAACTGGTCATGGAACGAGATGATTGGAAGCTGGTGGCACAGACGGCAAAATCCCTTCATGGGATGTAAACGCCAGAGAGAGAGAGAGAGAGAGAGAGAGAGAGACTTTCGTCCAAATTTTGGTTACGAGCATCTCGTGGCTCCACTGTACTATCATTAATGGTAGTACGAGTGGTAGATCACTATGATATTTTGTATGAAATAAACTGGATTGGTTTTTTTGTGCCCTTAAAAAGAATTTTGATAGGTAGACTTGGATATGAATATCAGTTGATTTTGAATTGTTAAAGAGTTTAAGTGAATTACAAAAGTGTAAATTATCCAAAAACCAAAAATAAATAAATAAAAATAAAAGAAAAGTAAAAGAACATCGATTCCTCTAGAAACTGTAAGTAAAGTTATCGTACACTACAATATGTAATTATATGTAACAAGTTATTATATAAAATGCCTTTTAAAATTTTTAAAGAATCAAAAATCTTTAGGGACATTGAGCTTATCTCTATAATATTTGATTATCTATATCGATTTAGTATTTTTCTTGGATAGTTTTTTTGTGTTAAGTGTTCACTGTTCATGTTTTAAACAGTTAAGTAATGTTACATATCATTGAGTTTTAGATTGATTTAAATACGTAATTTATATACGTTAATCTTTTTACATCTTATTTTAATATACTAGAAAATTGTTTTTTTGAGCTGAATCATAATGGCTCAAGCGGGAAGGCATGGGATGGAAGAGGGAAGGCGCCAAATCCTAAAAGAATTTCAGACGAAGATCGCAATCTTGTTAGAGATCATATTAACCGTTTTCCAACATAAACAAGTCATTATTGTAGAAAGGATAACCCAAATAAAAAATACCTACCCTCTTACCTAAGTATCAAAAAAATGTACAACTGCTATTTGCAGTTTTGTGACGAACAAGAGAAACGTCCTGTTAAAGAGTGGCTTTAGTGAGATTTTTAACACGGGTTTTAATCTCTCATTTCATCAACCACACACTGACAGATGCAATAGATGCGATATGTTTGATATTTTATTAAAATCTGGAGATGAAGAACAAAGAAAGAAGATACAAGAAGTTGACCAACGGAAAGCAGAAAAAGGACAGGAAGAAAAAGGACAGGAAGAAAAAAGACAGGCGAAGAAGCTCGCTCAAGAGTCTGCAGGTGAAACCGTAGCCATTTGCTTCGACCTTCAAAAAAGACTTTCAACTCCTTGTTTAACGACGAATAAGGTATATTATCTTAGAACTTTATGGACTTACAATTGTACTGTCCATGACCTTGGCAGTATAAGGCTTATATGTACACATGGGATGAAAGCATCGCTTGTAGAGGATCTTCCGAGGTGGCGTCTTGTTTACTAAAGTTTGTTCTGCAACTGCCAAAGTCAACAGAAAATATTATAGCCTTCAGTGACTCATGCGGGGGCCAAAATAAGAATTAAAAAAAATGTATTAAAATTTTGGATGTTCGTTGTTAAAAATTTTCACATACAATCTGTGGACCACAAGTTCTTAGAGCCGGGGCACACTTACATGCAGTGCGATGAAGATTTTGCATTAATTGAGAAGCACAAGCGGCACGTTGAGTACGTATACGTACCTAGTGAATGGAATAAAGCCATTAAATAGAGTTGCAATAAATTTTCTGTAACACAAATGACATCGGCATCTTTTTTCTTATATTCAGAGCTTGTGGGTATAACTTCCATTATTCGCAATGATAAAGAACAGAGGAAGATTGCCTGGAGATAAATTAGATGGATAAGAGTTGAAATAGATCAACCATTTACAATGAAATTTAAAGACACGCTAAGTGAATTTTTCGAATTTTATGAAGCAGACTGGATCCTAAAAACAGAAGGAAGACCAGCAGCACAAAAACTTTGCCTATTGTATAATGAGGCACCAAAAATTGAATTCCTTAAATGGCAAAATATTCAAGAGCTGTTGCAGTTTGTGCCTCCGGTGTACCACACTTTCTACAAAAATATGTCACATCAACTAAAAACTAGGTCATCAACTATAAAGAAAATCAAAGCAGGTGCTGGCAGTATAGAAGAGAACAATGACAGCGACGAAGACATAGTAGATGAAAGTGACAGGATTATTTTAGAGTCTGATGAAGATTAGTCATTATGTACTTTAGTGATTAGTGATTATGTACTTTTTCTCACTTTTTTAAATCAGAATTTTGAAATAAAGTATTTTTTATGTCACTTTTTTTTAAACCCACGTAATACGTATACAATTCCAAATTATATTAGAAATTTTTAAATAGATATACGTAGCCATTCTTGGACTTACTTTTACTTGGATTTTACTAATAGTCATTAACTTTGACATTTAGTTACTCTTTAATCATGTTAATGTTACTTGTACCACTTTTCCGCTGACCCCCTCATTTAGTACATATATATTTAGTAAAAGGTAATACACATAAAGCTAAATTTAAACAAGATAAAATAAAATTAATTTGATTATTTGAATAATAGATACCGTACATAAAAATAATAACGATTTAACTAAACATGAGTTATTAAACGCAAACAGCTATAATTCATAAAATCCTAATGTTGTTGTTGTTTTAGCGACGGGTATGCTGATAATCCTCCGACGCCATGTCTAAGTTCAGGAACTCTGCTACTGTTGTTGTAGCGACGTTGGTAAAGTGCTACTTGTTCGATTCTGTTTTTAATTTAGAAGCCATGCTACGGCCATTGGGCAGTACCACAGATTCCTCTTCGTCAGGTCCGTCGCATTGTCTGGACATGTAAATAGGTGCTCAACATCATGTGGAGTGCCTTCAAATTGAGATATTGTCGATCTGTGTAAAAGCTTTGCCGATAAATCCATCAAATCATTTCATTATAGCCATTAAATTATTACAATTAAATTTATTTAAAAAGTATGTTCACGCATTATCGTGAATCTTCTAAAAACAGTTCATCTGAAAATTCAAATAATTTTAAAGTATTCAAAGCAAGCACAAACACATCAAATTGTTCACACAATTTATTGAAATAAACGAATAATTACATAGTTTCTTTCTTATTAATTAGTTTAATATTTAGAAATGTAATATAATTAAATATAAATATTTAAGAAAAATACTTATCAAAACAATTCCGATGTCAAAATATCAATTAATACTTCCATTGAATGTGTTCGGTAAAACAGTTGATGTAAAAAATTTAAATATTTAAAAAGACTGAGCGAATTGAGTGTGTTCGTCAAACTCACAACTTGAATTTTCGAATTATTCGTATTTGACAGATAGACTAACTTCATTGTAAAACTTCCCCTAACTCGACATGTGTTTGGGAGAAAGTTTTGTTGATAAAAAGAATTGTTTTGATAAGCAAAAGTCAATCGGATAAACTAATTTAGACCAATAAGTTAGTCAGTGAAATTATTTTATTAAATTAATATTGTTGTTCTGTTGTACCGTATTTCTCATTACCAATTTTCGATCACTATTTCCTAGAAATACAAACTCTAAATCTTTCTAAAATCGCAATATTAGTTCCACATACTAATAAATTTTCTCTAAGTGTTTAGAATCATTAAACAAATTTATCATAAATTACCTGAATCAACTGAATCAACTAACCTTATATTTTATTAATGGGTTTTTTATCGCTGTTATTACATTTGTGCAGCATTATGTCATCATCATTGATATTACCATCCTGATATCTCATCTTCTTAACAAGTTTTAAAATTTTTCAAAACTCTTCATGATGTTCTAAAAAAAAAAAAATGAAATTTAATTGGCATTAACCAAGTACATATGAAATGTTGATACTTATCCTCATCAAACCAAAAAGCAGATCACCATCAGCATCATCCTGACTACTCATCTGAAAATATTAAAAAGTTTAATTGAATTATATGATTATATGATTTAATTTTAAGTAAAATTACATATTTATTTGTAAACAAACTTACCATTGCTTTGACAGATAAATCTTTGTTTACATATTTCTTTTTGTTTATTTTATTTTGTTACCAGAGTAAAAAAGAAAAACTGTTCAGCACAATAATTTTTAAGTTCACATATAGGTGTCTCTAAAATTAGTGAAGGGAAAGTAATTAATTAATAAATTTTAGTTTAAGAGATTGGTATTATATAAAAAGCACATGATTTTCTATTCTTTTTCGAGCTATCAAAGTGAAAGCAATTTCCAATAAAAAAAGTTTAAAATAAAAGTGGAGCGCAATTTTGTTTTATTAGAAATTCTACAGAGCAGAGGTGATCCAGATAGCGATTAACCCAATTAAAGCGACTTGTGTTCCAAATAAACCGGAACAAAATTGAACGGGTGAATCAACATAATTGGAACTTGCAATTTGCAGCTTCAGCAAAAACTACAAAGGCGAATCTAAGGCAGCGAACAAGTTCCAGGGCTTCAACACTAAACACATTTTCAAAACTGAAATTTTCTTTTAATCTCTAGCCGATAGTTTTATAAAAGATAAAACTAATAAATAATATCAGTTATCACGATTTTAGTTCATACTAAGAATAAGTCTTTTTATTTTTGCCGACAATCCTTTTCAATTCACATATCGTTTTAAAATATTGAATCAACATGTTTTCCAAATAAACCTTCTCAAACAAAAAAATAACTATAACATTAATATTTCTCATGCTAATAAACTTTAAAATCATGTTAGAGCAAAATAAAACATTAAACAAATTTCACACTTCTCTGTTTAAGTTTCTTAGAAATAAGTGACAATAATCCTTTTCCAAAATATAAAATTTAATAAAAATTATTCCTATTTTGTTTTTGATGTGTTTTTCTATAATGTAATAAAATCAAAATTTAGTATATAAGATTTAGTTTTTAAGAAAATAAAACTAGTCTTTAACAAGTTAGTTTTTAAGGAAGCATGTAGTTTTTAATAGAATTCAAGTCGCACAGTCGATAATAGTTTTAACAAAGTAGTTTTATAGTTTTTAACAAGTTATAGTTTAAGGAAGTAAAAATGCAAGTCTAACAGTTCAAGTCAGTGAGTTTTAAATACAGTTTAAGTCAGTCAATACTCGATAAAGTTTAATAATATAGTTTAAGAAAGATATAGTCAACACGATAGTTTAAATAAAGTTCAACAAGATAGTTTTAAGTGAAGAAATTCAATTTAGCAAAAGTGTCAAATAAATATGAAAAAATAATAGTGAAAAACAAATATTCAGAGACATAAATTAAATAGTTTAACATTTAATTTTTGAGTTCTACGCGATCATTTTACGATAAAATTTAAATCTATAGTATCAAATGAATAAATCCAATTTATTAAAGTTTCAAATATATATGTAAAAAATAATGGTGCAAATTATTCTGAAATAAAAATATTCAGAAACATAAATTAAAGGTTAAACAAAAATAAATAGTGAACACTAACATTAAATTAAAAATAAATTAAATAAATAAAAATTCGTTTGGTTTTCTTTTAAAAACAAAGTTAAGTGTTTTATTTAATAAAAATATAACCCCAGGTATAACAGTTCTATTAAAACCTAAAATTCAATAATTCAATTCAAAAATTTAAGTGTAGCACCACTGGTCCACAGTGAATGTTTAACGTATTGTAATTTTCAATCGGTAACGTATATTTTGTATTATAATAAGATTATATTGGAGATAATAAAGCAATGAATTGTTGTTTCAAGTTGCTCTGTATAATATCACTTTTATTTCATTACATGTTCGTCCACACAAACCAATAAAAATTTCCGGCATCTTTTTGTTACTATAGATATTACAAAGCACCAGCATTTTGTATTACTGTGCTATTGATGACGTCATTATATGCAGTTGAATTATAATAATTAATAGCACTGTTATTTGCTAGTCTATGTGCTAAGTATTAGTCATCGTCATTTTATGCTTGTAACGGTGGACTCATTACAGAGGTACCACTGTATTTTTAGTTTGTTTTCTCTTGGTGGGGGAATTCAAATCGGAAGGAAAATCAAAATAAAAAAGAAGAATAATTAATCAAATCAATCAGTATACGATGGTAGCTCAACCAGTATACCACATCTATCAAAGTCCATTTGATATGATGTGGTATACTGGTGATGTTGAGCAGTATAATTATTAAATCGAAAGAATCATGATTCGAATTAGAACTAAATCAATTATATGTGATGTAAATGTAAAACATAGTACATATTTGAAATAATAAAAAAAAAATGTTAATAAAAAAATATTATAGTGCAATGTGTACTAGAATTTCATTTTAAAGAAAAATTAAATTATTTGTTGTAAGATCGAGTTTTTTATTTGTTTACCTGTTTGTATTAAGTGAAAAAAAAAGTTTCTGCATTGATGTTGTTGTTCTCAGTTCCGAGACTGATAAATTAGTTAATAAAAAAATTGTTATCAGCTGTTTTCAATTGTGATAATTTAAAGTTATGGAAAAGTTATAAGTTATAAAATTAAAAAGCGTTGTTATTATCTTCATTTGACTGAATATTTTTTTTTTGCAACTGCATTTCTGATAGAAAAACGTAGCAAAGATCCAACAACATAAGTTGGTGCCGTATTCGTAAACAACGATGGTGAAATTGTGGGAATTGATTAAAATGGATTTCCAATTGGCTGCAGTGATGATGAGTTTCCATGGGGAAAGGAATTGAATACCTTAAATAATAAAAGTTGTGGTGGTGCTTGCAGAAGTGAATACAATTTTCAATGAAAATTATTCGTGTATCAAAGGAAGTACAATGTATGTAGCATTGTTTCAGTGTAATGAGTATGCTAAAGATATTTTATAGCAGCGGAATCTTTCCAATCAAGATATATTAAAACATGAAGAACAACAGAAGAAATAAAATATGTGAGCTATTTTTTTTTTATTTAAATTGTATAATTTTTGATTTTGTTTTTCTTATTCATGTTAGATTCACTAAATTTATAGTTGTTGTTTCTGTGATTTATAAAAAAATGATAAGAGATTTCCAAGGGAATGTTTGGTGTGATAAATTCAGTGTACAGGCGTAATATCAGTTTTAAGATAGTTTTTTGTTGAGCTATCCGGCATAGATTAAAGACAATTGTTAATAAAAGTCAGATTCTTATATGCTGTTCATCGTCAGTTATTAGTAGCATTATTGTTCATCATTCTATATGCTCAGTATTAGTCATCATCATTATATGCAGTTCAACTATAATTATTAATAGCACTATTATTTGTCAATCTAGGTGCTAACCTTTATTTATCACCATTATATGCTGTTCATCTGTGTTTATTAGTTGCACTATTTGTCGTCAATTTAGGTACTAAATATTATTCATCGTCACTATTGTACGTGCTGATCATTTTTGTCGTGATTTAACGAGGATTCTCACAAGCGATTTACCATTTGATTATTATTCTTAAAATTTCATCTTTGTGTTGGAGTTGATGTACCAACCACCAATATCATCAAACAATACAGTCCACCTTTTCATCGACGCCGCACAATGGTTCAAAACGCATTAAAACACGCGCATAAGTGAAAAATTTTTTTGTTTTCTCATAACTGACCATTAGTTCTGTTTTCTAACATATTAAGGATGTCAAAAAACAGTTTTACCAACAAAAAAAAAAATTAAATACATCACTATTATGAACATAAATTAAAAGAAAAAATAATTGTTATTTATTGCATATATTTTTAATTATTTTTATTGAAAGTTTATGTCAGCAGTACCATAAGCACACATACATGAGACTTTATGTTACTCTTTAAAAATGTTTATGCACATTACTAGAACCTTTTAAAGTCACAAATTCATGTATATAGTTTGTATGTATATATATATATATATATATATATATATATATATATATATGTTAAATTTAAATCATGATACTTATTTCCTTTAATATGATTGCTCGCCTAATTTTCAAACATCAAGCACTTGAAGGGCTTACTCTGGCTTACGACCTAATTTTTTGGATATTTACTAGTGATGTATGTACTAAGCGAGGCACTTAAATTCATCTGCATATTTCTGCCTATTCTAGAGATATTTCATTATTATTGCAAAAACTGCCCGAAAAAAAAACCGACAAATTTACATTTTTTCGTAAAACCGTCCTTAAATCGTTATTTTTTTTTCTTTTCTTTGACGTAAATGTGACATGGAAATTTTTAAATTTGTTATAGTTTTTGAAATATTTTTGGAATTTTGAAAAAAGATTGTATTTTTGATTTTGTAGAATTCTTGGAATATTTTTAGAATTTTGGAAAAAGTTTTAATTTTTGATTTTATTTTGATTTTTGGAATATTTTTGGAATTATGAAAAAAGTTTCAATTTTTGATATTGTTATTATTTTTGCAATATTTATACAATTTTGAAAAAAGTTTGAATTTTTAAGAATTTTTGGAATATTATTAGAATTTAGAACCAGTTTAAATATTTGATTTTATTCTAAGTTTTGGAATTTTGAAAATAGTTTAAATTTTTGATTTTGTTATAATTTTTGCAATAGTTTTAGAATTTTTGAAAAAAGTTTTAATCTTTCGTTTTGTTATAATTTTTGGATTGTTTTTAGAACTTTGAAGAAAGTTTGATGTTTGATTCTATTTAATTTTTACATTATTTTTGGAATTTTGATAGAAATATGAATTTGTGATTTTGTAATATTTTCTCGAAACGCTAAATGGAGAAGTTTTGAGTAGTTTGCTGAGTGTATCATCTTTTCACAAAATTATGTTAAAATAAAATACTGGTACTTCTACAGAGAATGTTATTTTTGATATACATATCGCTGCCTAAAACTAAAAACAATGTCCTTAGAAAAGTTTGTTTCTGAAAACTAAACCCAGACCGAAGTCTTAATATCTCAGAACTGTGAGATTTCAGCCCTTCACATATTTTATTATTTAAATAATAAAAATTAAAAAAATACTGTCATAAAATTTTTTTTTATTGATAATATTAAATTTTTTTTATAATTTTAAACAGTTTCTTCATCATCTGTGTCTTGTTCTTGAACTGCAATTTTGAATAATTGTTTCACATCTTTGTGATGTTCGTGTGTTTTGCGATTTAAAGTGGATGTTCGCATTTTTGGTATTAATGGGTCCGAAAAAAACAAGAAATCGAATAAAAATATCTGTAAGATAGTGAATTCTTGAATCTCTTCGTGCGAATCTACTCCTGAAAGTCTTAAAATTTTTGTTGCATTGCTCTTGAGCTTCTTTGGACAGTTGCCCTGTTACAAAATTATATACACATATTCATTTATTATTCAATAGTTATTTAATTTTCAGTAAAATAAAGTTTTTCTCTTTACGACTAGCAAAATGAACTGAGCTATGATGTCATAACCGTGCATCAGTATTTTATGTACTGTTGTTGACATAGGCCACCAATCATACTCTTTTACAATTGTATTTGCAGTCTCTAGTGTATAATTAAAAAATGTATTAGGATCTATATCTTCAGAGCAATTTATTGCAGTGAGAATAACGTTAAGTTGATGGATAAGTGCAAGACTGTGATTTCTGCAGTGACTTTTTCACTTTCGAAAAACCGCCTAGACGTATTGCCATCATTAGAAGATCCAAAACCTAAAGTAATCGTCACGAAAAATCAAGTATTGAAAGTTTATCTTAGTTGTAAGAAAAAAATACAAAGATTATCTTTTACATTGTTAACTTGTTTTGGCATGTCAACAGATAAATTTAATTTTTTCTTAAATTCATCTAGAAACTTTTTGCCGGTACTATCACGTCTAGTCCCTTTCCTTTTAAATTTGTCAGGTAAACTCAACCTTGTTATAAAAATATAAATTAAGTACAATTTTACAAAAATTTATAAATATAAAATCCAGTGTAAAATGAAGAGTACCTATAAGAAATTTTTAAAAGATACTCCATACATTTAATTCTCGCATGTAAGGGTGAGATACATGGAGTATCTTTTAAAGTATGGAGTATCTTTTAAAAATTTCTTATAGGTACTCTTCATTTTACACTGGATTTATATATTTATAAATTTTTGTAAAATTGTACCTAATTTATATTTTTATAACAAGGTTGAGTTTACCTGACAAATTTAAAAGGAAAGGGACTAGACTTGATAGTACAGGCAAAAAGTTTCTAGAACATAGCAAAAAGCACATCCAAGATGAATTTAAGAAAAAATTAAATTTATATAATATAGTATATAATTTTGTAACAGGACAACTGTCCAAAGAAGCTCAAGAGCACTGCAACAAAAATTTTAAGACTTTCAGGAGTAGATTCGCACGAAGAGATTCAAGAATTCACTATCTTACAGATATTTTTATTCGATTTCTTGTTTTTTTTCGGACCCATTAATACCAAAAATGCGAACATCCACTTTAAATCGCAAAACACACGAACATCACAATGATGTGAAACAATTATTCAAAATTGCAGTTCAAGAACAAGACACAGATGATGAAGAAACTGTTTAAAATTATGACAGTATTTTTTTAATTTTTATTATTTAAATAATAAAATATGTGAAGGGCTGAAATCTCACAGTTCTGAGATATTAAGACTTCGGTCTGGGTTTAGTTTTCAGAAACAAACTTTTCTAAGGACATTGTTTTTAGTTTTAGGCAGCGATATGTATATCAAAAATAAAATTCTCTGTAGAAGTACTAGTATTTTATTTTAACATAATTTTGTGAAAAGATGATACACTCAGCAAACTAATCAAAACTTCCCCATTCGTTTCGAGAAAATATTACAAAATCACAAATTCATATTTCTTTCAAAATTCCAAAAATAATGTAAAAATTAAATAGAATCAAACATCAAACTTTTATCAAAGTTCTAAAAACAATCCAAAAATTATTACAAAACGAAAGATTAAAACTTTTTTCAAAAATTCTAAAACTATTGCAAAAATTATAACAAAATCAAAATTTAAACTATTTTCAAAATTCCAAAACTTAGAATAAAATCAAATATTTAAACTGGTTCTAAATTCTAATAATATTCCAAAAATTCTTAAAAATTCAAACTTTTTTCAAAATTGTATAAATATTGCAAAAATAATAACAATATCAAAAATTGAAACTTTTTTCATAATTCCAAAAATATTCCAAAAATTAAAATAAAATCAAAAATCAAAACTTTTTCCAAAATTCTAAAAATATTCCGAAAATTCTACAAAATCAAAAATACAAACTTTTTTCAAAATTCCACAAAAGATTTCAAAAACTATAACAAATTCAAAAATTTCCATGTCACATTTACGTCATATAAACAGCTAGCTAATTTTCTTTTCCATGAAATTAGCTAAAAAAATAAACAAAATCATTTTTTTGACATACTTGACAATATTTTTTTTGACAAACTTATAATGCAAAAAATTCTCAATAATAATAATATCATGTTCATTACATTTCATTTCATCCAAATAACTATTTAATATTATCTAAAAAAAGAATTGAAAATCATTCTTTTGACACACTTCACATTATTTTTTTGACAAGCTTATAATGAAATAATTCTTAATAATAATAATAATAAAATTTCATGTCATACAAATAATGAATTCATTCTTTTCCATAAAATTGGGTAAAAAAATAAATAAAAATCTTTCTTTTGACACACTTGACAACATTTTTTGACAAACTTATAATGCCATAATTCTCAATAATAATAATAAAATTACATGTCATATAAATAATTAATTTTATTTTGTTCCATAAAATTGGGTAAAAAAATAAATAAAATCTTTCTTTTGACACACTTGACAACTTTTTTTTGACAAACTTATAATGCCATAATGAAGGGATCAGTTTTTATTAATTTGTTAATTTTTTTCTATTTTTTGATCCACGGGTGTGACAACCCCGCGTACTTCAGTCCCTGCTATTGGCATATGAGTTAACGTGAGATATCACATACCACTGGCAATAGCAGTGAGATATCACTAGCCAAGGTGATATCTTAGGGGTGCTGGCGGATGAACTGTATTCAGTCAACGGTAGCACTCTCAATCTTAGCTAATGAATATTCCTTGATGCTGGAACGCTGTAGCTTGCTCGAAGAAACGAGCTTTCATATAACTATATATCTGAGCTTTAATCATTGAAAAATATACTGCGTCCCATAATCAAGGATTATGCCATTAGCACTATTGGCAAACCAATTTTAGTTTTGTTCCTGCAAATTTTTAAAACAAATTTGCTTTTTACCTCTTATTTTATTTTTATTTTCCCTATCCTATCACGAAATATTGGCCTATGTCATATTTTATATGTGATAGGATTTATGGTTTAGTTATCCATTATTTAACAAAAAAATATTAAAAAAAAAAAACAAAAAAAACAGATTTGCGTCCATTAACATCCTTAGAACGCATGTTGTTGTGGGACCTTGGTCTTAAAAGGTTTCTATGTGTTGTTGTGACACTTATTGTAATGCCTACTACACATCACATTTTATTTTTTTTTTTTTTTTAATAAAATGTGTTGTGTAATAGGGTTTAGAATATGTGTCACAACAACACATAAATACCTTTTAAGACCTAGGTCTAGACCTGGGTCCCACAACAACTGGCGTTCAAAGGTGTAGATTAACGCTTTTTTTAAACATCTGTGGGTTGAAGCCACCTGAGACTAAGTGTTCCGGCAAACTATTCCATTTGTACGCAGTTCGGACAAAGAAGTATCTCTGCGATCTGCCAGTATGACAGCGCGGGATCTCGACCGTTTCACTGGTTGCGGCAGCCGATTGCCGAGTGGAACGGGGGTAAGAATAAGTTTGAGGCATGATGCCGCTGATTTCATCTGAGCACTGCTGATGACGATATTTGTAAAAAACAACGAGGTCAGCAACAGTGCGACAATGTTGTAGGGAATCAAGTTTTGATGTCAAAGCTCGATCACCCACAATTCGTATAGCTCGCTTTTGAGCAGAGTCCAAGAGGCCCAAGATGGACACAGAGGCAGCACCCCAAACTCGTAAAAAAATAAATAAAAGTCTTTCTTTTAACATACTTGACAACATTTTTTGACAAACTTATAATGTCATAATTCTCAATAGTAATAATAAAATTTCGTGTCATATAAATAATTAATTTTATTTTTTCCATAAAATTGGGTAAAAAATAAATAAAAATCTTTCTTTTGACACACTTGACAACATTTTTTTGACAAACTTATAATGCCATAATTATCAATAAAAATAATTAAATTTCATGTCATATAAATAATTAATTTTATTTTTTCCAATGAATTGGGTAAAAAAATAAATAAAATCTTTCTTTTGACACACTTGACAACATTTTTTTGACAAACTTATAATGCCATAATTCTCAATAATAATAATAAAATTTCATGTCATTCAAATAATTAATTTTATTTTTTTCCCAAAAATTGGGTAAAAAAATAAATAAAAGTCTTTCTTTTGACATACTGGACAACATTTTTTGACAAACTTATAATGCCATAATTATCAATAAGAATAATAAAATTTCATGTCATATAAATAATTAATTTTATTTTTTCCATAAAATTGGGTAAAAAATAAATAAAAATCTTTCTTTTGACACACTTGACAACATTTTTTTGACAAACTTATAATCCCATAATTCTCAATAATAATAATAAAATTTCATTTCATTCAAATAATTAATTTTATTTTTTTCCCAAAAATTGGCTAAAAAAATAAATAAAAGTCTTTCTTTTGACATACTTGACAACATTTTTTGACAAACTTATAATGCCATAATTATCAATAGTAATAATAAAATTTCATGTCATATAAATAATTAATTTTATTTTTGCCATAAAATTGGGTAAAAAAATAAATAAAAATCTTTCTTTTGACACACTTGACAACATTTTTTGACAAACTTATAATGCCATAATTCTCAATAATAATAATAAAATTACATGTCATATAAATAATTAATTTTATTTTGTTCTATAAAATTGGGTGAAAAAATAAATAAAAATCTTTCTTTTGACAAACTTGACAACATTTTTTTGACAAACTTATAATGCCACAATTCTCAATAGTAATAATAAAATTTCATGTCATACAAATAATTAATTTTATTTTGTTCCATAAAATTGGGTAAAAAACTAAATAAAAGTCTTTCTTTTGACACACTTGACAACATTTTTTGACAAACTTATAATGCCATAATTCTCAATAATAATAATAAAATTACATGTCATATAAATAATTAATTTTATTTTGTTCCATAAATTGGGTGAAAAAATAAATAAAAATCTTTCTTTTGACACACTTGACAACATTTTTTTGACAAACTTATAATGCCACAATTCTCAATAATAATAATAAAATTTCATGTCATACAAATAATTAATTTTATTTTTTTCCATAAAATTGGGTAAAAAACTAAATAAAAGTCTTTCTTTTGACACACTTGACAACATTTTTTTGACAAACTTAGAATGCCATAATTATCAATAATAATAATTACATATCATGTCATATAAATAATTAATTTTATTTTGTTCCATAAAATTGGGTAAAAAATAAATAAAAATCTTTCTTTTGACACACTTTAAAACATGTTTTTGACAAACTTATGCCATAATTCACAGTAATAATAATAAAATTTCATGTCATATACTTCAAAACACTTCAAGAATTAGTATTTACACGAAAAAAATACTAAACATCCATGTAGAATTATTTAAAAGGGAGCAAAATAATTATGCGCGTGTTTTAATAGGTTTTGAACCATTGTGCGCCGCTTCAAGGTTCTTTTAGAAACATGTCGCGTGGGATGAGGATGATTGATTTTTTAGACGAGGAGGAGAGAGAAAAACGCATCCGTTTAGTAAATGAAAGACGACGTTTACGGTGTTCAGCCAGTCACTTAAACTTGCCTGAAAAAGAATTTATTGGAATCTACCGTATGCCGCAGGAACTTGTGCTAATTTTAAAGGATATGGTTGTTCCACACATGAAAACAACATCAATTCTAAAGGAGTTAAGGATTCTAGCGGCGCTAAGTTTTAGCCGAAGGTATTTAATTCACTATACAGTTAAATTATGAAATGTAAGAAAACATATTTATAGTTTCATACTTAAACTGGCTTATTTGAAATCGTTATGCACTTCATTTAGTTCAGAAAAATTTTGTAATAATTAAAACTTGTTCAAATAGAAACATTTCAAAAGAAAGTTTGTGTAAGTTATTCAACATGCATGTCACAAACATCGATAAGCCGCTGCATCAAAGAGTTTTGTAAAATTGCTAATGATCATTTGATGCATGTGTACATAAATTTTCCTCAAACTACACATGAAATGAATCAAATTAAATTACAGTAAGTTTTTTTATTTAGCTTTTGTATTCGTTGTTAAAAAAGTGTTTATAATTACAGATGTTTTGAGAAATTCAATTATCCCGGAATAATTGGATGTATTGAGTGCACTCATGTCTCACTCTACAGACCGGAAAGAAGAATAGAGCACGTGTATTTCAATCGTCATCATTATCATTCCAAAAATGTTCAATTGATAATAACATGCTTATATTTTGTTTCGAAATTTGTTACAAATTTGTAACTAAATTTCTTAAGATATACTTTTACATATCTGTGATTATAATCTAAAAATTTTAAATGTGAATGATTCGTATGGTGGTTCTAATCACGATGCTACGATTTGGCGAAAATTATTGGCAAAGGCTTTCTTGCATAACAAATATAAAGCCGGCGTGCTTTCAATGGTCAATAAGTTCTGTTTCAAACGGTGGTCGTCCCAGAAATGAGTTTGTTGGTAGCCAAACACAACGAACTCGTAATTTTGAAAAAACTCAAAAACAAAAAAAATATTCAATTCAAAAATTCACCTGTAACCAAAAATTAAACTCAAAGACCGTTCAAACCACACTAATTACAAAAAAGATCAAGAAAACCAAACTTATGAAAAACAAAGCGAAGGCAATGTGCGTCGCGTTTCTAGACTAGCTTCTTAGCCTCGGACTTTTGAGCAACAGCGTAATATATTATCACGCTGTGGTATTAGACAAAACCGTGGAAGTAGACCGGAGACAACTGCTCAAAGAGACTGGTCCAAAGCAAGTGAGCGTTTTTCACTGTAATAAATGAGGACCAAACGCACGTTTGTGACGTCTATGGCAAAAATAGTCGATAAAACAGTTATGTAGGTATGAACTTAAAAATAAAAATAGAAAATCGAACAAAGAGAATTTATCTGACGAATTTTTAAATAAAATATATTTTTTGAGCTCTTCTTCTTCTGGCATTGGAAATTTTTGTTTGACTTGTTATAGGTATGTTTTATCAGGGAAAATTCCGAAACTTGCTCTATTTAACAGCTTAATGTTTCCTGAAACACCTAGAGTTTTAGCGGATTTAACTCCTCTTGAGGAAAGATTGGTATCCCCTCGTCATGTTTTTTTTTAAAAATAATTCGCAAAGGGCAGGGTCTTGGCTTTCAGCACGGGTTGATGGGTAATGTAGTAAATGTAAATGTTAATGACCATAATGTTACTACCATTGAGCTAAAGAGAAAGATGTGCTATAAACACAACAGAACAGAACTACTACAAACAGAACTATTTCGTGAGCTAGGCATCATTTTAATGAAGTCTGGGCGGGTAGTGAAAATGTTGATGCAAACGTTGAAAATGACGATGCCAATCCGACCCTTATGTTTGTGCAACTTTTTTTGAATGCCGTTTGAAAGAACTTAGAAAGACTTGGGACAATTTGGTCGGACCTTTTGGTGAACGCAAGATTGAACATTAAGGATTTACTACAGGATAGAATTTCAATAAAGAGGATCACCGCATGCACATATGATGATTTGGCTGCAGAACGCACCAATTTTCAAACCAGGTGAAGTTTCATCTATGTCTGCGATTATTTCGTTTGTTGACGAAATCATTTCTTGTAGTAGTGAAAACATGCCTGCTTCACTTGTTGAATTGCAGCAGTATAAACACACACATACTTGTCGACCAAAGTTGAACCGGCCTTGTAGATTTGGTATTCCTTTCTTCCCAATGAACAAAAAGCGTTTGTTATTGGAATTAGATAAAGACGACAGTGCCACAAAAAAATGGAAAGAGATTGGTTTTAAACTAAGAGAACAGTTACTGGAAATTCCTTCCGAAACAAAAAGCTTTGATGATTACTTAACATTTACAGGTCTATCATTAGAGGATTTTATACTTGTTGTAAGGGGCACATTGAAACGGCCAAAAATCGTTCATAAACGACTGCCAAAAGATATATCTCAATCTGTTTTCGAAGAAAATATTGCAGCTTCAACAATCAAATATCGACATACAGTTTATTTTAGATACGTTCGCTTCTTCCGTATACATTGTAGATTGCATTAATAAGGCAGATCGTGGCATGTCAAATCTACTAAGAAATGCTGTTGAAGAAGCCAAAAAAGGAAACAAAGGCATAAATAAAGAAGCCTTACGCTTAGTTTCAAACGTTTTTCTGAACTTTTCAGAAATATCAGCGCAAGAAGCTATTTACTGTTTAGCTGGTATGCCCATGTCCAGAAGTAGTGAGAGCTCAATTTTCATAAATACTTCTCACCCCGAAATTTAATTTTTTTATTGATGCAACACAAACAGAAAGTTTTCAATTCAATAAGCTAGATGGAGCTGAAGAATTTACAGAACTGTTAGAAACAGTTAGAAAAGCTGCGGCACATAATAATGATGAGTGTGACATAGATATAGATTGTAATAGCCAAAGCCGCCCACTAGAAGGCTTTGAGTTTGAAATTCAAGAAGATGAAACTGTAGATGTTTTAAATGTTGGTTGTTGGTATCAGAGATCAAAGAATTGGCGCGTCTGTCATAGGACATATTGCTCAACCATCAATATTTAGTAGGGATGATCTTTTGAGTTTAATCCAAATTCTTTATAATGACCAAAGAGATTTTGTTTTGCATGTTGGTAATTACTTTTCTAGTCAAACATCTTCTACTTTACCACTTAATCTGTTTGTAAACGGTGGAGCGGGAGTTGGTAAAAGCTTGCTTATAAAAGTTTTATACCAATGTCTAATGACAAGCCATTTGAATAAAACACCTGGCACAAATCCAGATGATTTTAGAATTTCGTTATATGCTTATACTGGTAAAGCTGATTTTATTATAGGAGGACAAACGGTTCATAGTGCTTTTGGTTTACCATTTCTCAGTGAGGTCACCACACTATGCTCGAGTTATCTGCCAGCACTGCCAATATACTTACCTGCAAGCTATCAACAGTAAAATTGATAATTTTAATTAATAAGCTGGTAATCTAGAGCAGATATTTTGTTTGAATAATTGGAAAAGGGATAAATACCAGGATCTAACAGCAACCATCACAAAATTAAGCAGGTTTTAATTTTTTTATATTATTGTTTTTATTTTTACATTCTTCTCTCGATGTTAGATTAGATACATAAAGATAAGAGATTCTCAAGTCGAGTATTCGTGATTCAGTGTAAATATATTTTTGATCGTAGAAAAGTCCAAGGTGATTCAATTTTGAATCTAACCAACAGAACAAAGAAATAAAATTAATATGATAAACGAAATAAGTAAAAAAAATTCCTCAACCGGCTGGCCACCGTGCGGTTTCCATTCCAAAACCCCCCCAAATCCTGTAACGTCGAGTATATTCGCAATAATAATATTAGAACCAATTTCTATTCTCTTTTCCATTCATCAAAAATATTTCCATATTCCATTTCATTTTTACAATCATAATAGTTTAACAGTTTTTTTCAAATCATACCGAACAGCCTCAAATTCAAATATCACAGAAAATAAATAAAAGAACTCATTGCTTACTCAGCGCCGTTTCATTTTTGTTTTTTTTTGTTAAAATTTTGTAAAATGTCAAAAAATCACATTTTTCGATTTTATGCATTCATTCCGTGTTTGATAGTAACAAAAACCACATTCTTTTTAATTCCAAAATGAAAAACATCCTATTGTGATTGAAAGAAAAGTTTTAAGATCTATGTCTGCCATTAAAGTTTGCAATTTTAAATTTAACTAAGAAATTAAGGCAGAAAAGGTTTTTTTTTGTTTTATTTTGGGACAGAATAATGTCACTAGAAGTTTTGGTAATGTTTTTGTGATCAAGAAGAATTAAAGTAAACTAATTAATTGCCTATAATATAATAATAAGTTGGTTTTGTTTGTGAAATAAAAACTACAAACATTACAAAAGAAGAGAGTAGTTATTTAATTTAAAATAGGAAAACACAAAGCAAAAATTCTCATCGCAAAAGAGAAAAACTCATATGGGAAATTGTAATCCATTACAAAAAGACTTGAAATAAATGTTCTTGCAACTTAAGAACACCGGTTTACCTACCGATGGTTTGATTAATGAATTATTGGAAGTGTTAAGGAATTTGTAAACGTTGCACCAAATCATAGTACCAAGGGAGGGAATAGTATATCAAACTCTGGTTTGTGGAGTGGATATAACAACGTCTCAGAAACAATATACAAGTTTTTAATTTGAGTTGATAATTTTGCTGATGAACGCTTGATAAAAACACAGGAGGAAGAAGCTACAATCAACGCCAGCATTATTTAAGATAAGTAGATTTCTTGTTTTACATGATTATTGTTTTTTTTTGTAAATTCTTTTTGGTTATTTTTTTCTTTTAAATGACAGTCTTATTAAAAAAATAAGAGATAAGAGATTCCAAGTTAGCCTCGTCGATAAGACAATTCGCTATCCCGTATGTTTAATTTTAAAATTGTTATTGAAAGTCCAAGCCACACTACACAGTGGCATAGTTATAATCCTTATAATCATAAGTATAGTAGTAAATTATGCCTAAACGAAAAACCAATATTACAAATTAACGAAACACAAAGTCAGAATAATAATGAAAAACAAATTATAAAGAAAAATAACACAAGAAATGAAGATAATGAAATTAATAATGAACTATACATATGCACATTTAACACAAGAACATTTAATAGTGAAGAGCGTCAAATAGAACTAGCGAAGATAAAATGGAGTATATTAGGAACAGCTGAGACTAGCATCTATGGTGAAAAATTATTTGAAAAAAGAAACGGAAATTTTTTCGGTTATAAAGGCGAAACCAAAGGATTGCACGGAGTTGGATTCCTTATAAACAGGTACTGGAAAAAGAAAATTATAAAAATTGAATTTTTTAACGAAAGAATAGCAGCCGTTCAGATAAAGGTCGGTCCATCAAAGCTATCTATAATTCAAATCTATGCTCCCACTGAAGCAGCAACCGATGAAGTAATTAAAAAATTCTATAATGATTTGGAAAAGGTACAAAAAGAATACAGCAGAATTTATAATCATTATGAGAGATTTTATCTCTAAAATCGGCAAAAAAAGATTACATAAAGACCTGTGATGTGTTGTACAAAGTATAGCACATACTAACATTAATAAATAAACAACCTAATTAAATAAAAACAATAAAACGAAACAATCAAATATTCCGTTGCTTGTTTTCAATAAAACATAAATCAAAAATATAATTATTCTTAACGTGAACTTTGTTCAGATCAAATCTATTAATAATTAAAAATCAAAATTGTCTTTGCAAAATTGTATAATAAAATATTGTTATAAAATCTATAATCATAAACTATAAATTAGTTTAATAAATTGGATTATCCTTAACATTAAAATATATAATTGTGTGGTTAATTGTGTAGTGCACAGTGATAACATTATTTGGAGTCTGGTATCCATATATACCGCTACAGACCCGGTAATGGGCGATTTCGGTTACGGAGAGAGAAACGAAAAGGGAGAAAAACTTGTAACGTCCGCTATATTCACCTAAACAATAATAAAACCAATTCATATTCTTTTTCTAATTCAATAAAAATTTATTTCATTAATTTCAGTTCATTTTTACATTAATAATAATTTAAAAAATTTTCAACGGCCAGTTCAATTTCAAATATACTGGAAAAAATAAACGAACGTGCCAATTTTATTTTCATTTCTAACGAACAGATGTCGTTACTCAATTTTTGCTGAATCTTGGTGTTGCACGATTTTTCATTAGAAGATGTCAAAGAAAAATCACATTTTTTTTGTTTTTAAGCAAGTCGATGTGAAAAATTTTGAGAAAAAAAAGTTTCATTCCAATTTTGTTTACCAAAAAGCGATCATCTTAAAAGTAAAAGAAAACTAAGAAAAAATTAAATTTTGTAAAGATCGCATTGAGTAAGTTTTTCTCAATTTTTATTTTATCTATTAGATATAATAGAAAAAGTGTAGTAATCAGAAATGATATCTCTGATAAAATTTTTACCGAATGGTATAAGAATATAACATGTACATTTTTGGTGTACCTGTCAAACGCAATAAACAGAAAACAAAAGGAAATTTAGAAGGACTTCTTTTTTTTGTGTGGTTCGCCATATTGTGGCTGAAAAGGTGGCTGATTATTGTGTTGATAAAGAATTATTGGAGCTATTGTGGCTGAAAAGGTGGCTGATTATTTTGTAAAGTTTTGATAAAGCATTATTGGAGCTATGGTGGCTGAAAAACTAAAGTTGATATATGTTTTGGAAAGCTGAATTGGATACTATGAATATACATATATATAGGGGAAAGAAGTTACTTAAACAAGAAAAGGGAAGACCATCTTTAACAATCAACAACTTAAGCTAAGTTTTTTTTTATATTTTATATATATATTTTCGATTTTGAATTTTTAAATGCTAGGCTGAACAAGTCGTTTCTTAGATAAGAGATTTTCCAAGACTGGGTTCGTCGTTGGGGACTAAGTCGCTATCCCGTGTTCAATATATTTTATTTTTGTTTTTTGTGTGTGAAAGTCCAAGTGGCTCAAGATAAGAGTCACGTAATAAATACGTGGGCCGAAACAAAAACCTGGCTTTTGTTAATGATAACCGAGATTACGGTTAAATTTTTTTTGATATAACGGGTAGTTATGAGTCAAATTTTTGGCGCAATTTTAATTATATATTTTTAGCGCGATTTTTGAAAACCTGTTTTGGTTTGTGTGGTCAAAATTTTCTGGAAAAACCAGTTTAGTTTTGTTTTGGTTGAAAAGAATATTTTTTTTTGTTGATAATTTTTTTTGTTGGGAGAACCAGCGTGGTTTTTTGTATGTATACCTTTTTGTATATATATAGATTATATATATATATACAGGGGAAATATTTTATTATTAAAATTTTTTTTCAATTTTTGGAAAAATATGTACACGAGGGTACAGGGGGTGCGAAGGAGGTGTCGACCAGGGGGGTCGGAACCGTGGAGGAATGAGGTTCAGGAGAGAGAGTATGAGAAGAGGAAAGAGAGAATGGATGAAGCGAGGAATGTGGTGGCAGGAATAATGAATGTGATTATGAATGAGGTGAAGCATGGGATATTTTTAGAATTAATGGAGGATATTTGTGAAGAGCAATGGGATGAGATATTGGATGGGATGGTGGTTGATATAGTGAATGAGTGCGTGAATGAGGAAGCGGATGAGATGAATGTGGTGAATGAGGAAGCGGATGAGATGGATGTGGTGAATGAGGAAGTGAATGTGGGCTGGCGTGAGAGAAAGAGGATAAAGAAAAATAGGAGCTCTCACTTGAAGAGGAAGGAGAGGAGAAGGAGGGCGAAGGAGAGTCGCTTGGTCGTGGAGCTGGGAGCTTCCTCGACCAAGAGTACTCAAGTGGAGGAGCTGGTTGAGGAGGTTCCCATCTCACCGATCACGCGACAGGAAGAGGAGTGGTCTGGACCACAGGAGGCCCCTGTCCCTCACTGTAGAATCAGTTAATTGGTATTGGTAATTTGAAAAAAAAAACCGTTTAGGGACAGCAATTTTTTTTGGGGATTGTTTTTTTGTGCTGTCATTTGGAATTTTATTAAAAATAATTTATTTTTTTAATTTGAAAAAAAAAACCGTTTTGGGGAAGCAGTTTTTTTTTGAAATTTTCTTATGCTACCTTGTACATATTGTACATATCGTGGTTTCTGGTAAAGAATTTTTTTTTGTACATAGTTGTATATTTTTATTGTACATATTTTTTGTTGGGAACAATACTGTACATATTTTTGATGCAATGTACATTCTTTTATACAGATTTTTTTTTTTGTACATAATTTTTTGTACATATTGTATATAATGTACATACAATGTAAATATTTTTTGTACAGGTATTTTTTGCAAATTCGATGGTACATATTTTTTTTAGATAGTTTTTTTGTATTTTTTTCGGGTGATAAGTTTATTATTTATTAAAATATTCTTTCTTAGCGGTAGGCCTAACAAGTCATCCATGGGGCTTCTCCCTTTAATGATATTGACGTTCCTAGGTCGCCTATGGCCATCGGGGTTATGCGATCGAAGAACATTGGTTTCTTCTCTTCATTCAGCGAGGGAGTTCTCAGGGACGAGGAGTGGTGTTGCTGTGTTTGTACTTAGGTGCAAACCAGTAGTACCATTCTTTGCTCAGAGGCTTCTTCGGTGTAATGAAGAGAAGAACCAATTATACTTTGCTTTCAGGATCAGAGGCTTCACCTCATACAAATTCAAAAACTTTTCCATTTTTCCATTTAGCTTTGCAATAGACAATTTTTCATAGAGTTTAGGATTTGAAGTCTGGTGCTCGGGAGCGTTCTTTAACTTTTGCATTAGGTTTAGTTGTAATTTATTTTTAGGTTAAACAAGCACAACTGGGTCAGTAGAAATGGACCTAAGGTCTAATCGTGACAGTTGTGATTGTTTTTATTAGGTTGGGGAGAAACTGTTCTGTAGAATCTGGTCGTTAGGGGCTTTTCTAGTCGGTTCTCACATGCATTGTTGGAGTGGGCTCGCGAACGCGATATTTTAGATTTAAACAAAATGGATATTGTAACCATAATTACTTTTTAAATTGTCTCCAGACGAATCTTGATTTTGGGAGTCTCTTATCTAATTATTAAATAAAAATAAAATAAATAAAACAAAAATTTTTTGCTGAAAATTAAATAAATAATTTTTTTTGTTAAATAAATAATTTTTTTTATTAAATAAAATAATTTTTACTAGGATAAATAATTTTAGGTAAATAAATAATTTTTTTAAATACGCAAAACATCAAGGCATAAATAAATATTCTTTATTTTTTTTTAAAAAATAAATAATCATTTGAGCTAGGACGGTGCATCTAATAAATAAGCATTGTTTTGAATATTTTTTATTTTTCAATTTTTTTTAAATAAATAAATATATTTTAGAGGTGCTATCGTCAATAAATAATTTTAGGTATATATACGATTCTGAATTTCAGCATATCTGCTAGTAAATAAATAAATTATATTTTTTTAAATATAATATTTTAGGAATTTTTGTGTAAGGTGAAGCAAAATTGGGTACAACGGTAATCTTTTTGTTCATTTACGAAGTTTGTTTTTACAAAAATTTTTGTGTTTTCGAATTGGGCGTTCGTTGTTTTTTTTCGTTTTTGCGTTTTTCATTTCTTTTTACATTTCCATCGTACTAACTCCATTTTTTTTTTGGGGAATTGGTTTTAATATTGTTGTTGATTGCGAGTTCATAATTTTACGGGTTTTACCATCGAAATGTCAAACCAAATAGACGTTGATCATCCGTTCTATGGTCTGGAACCCAGCGAACTACAAGTCGAATGTCTGGTTCGGGGTGTGAACTTCGGGGGGGCCAATTGGGCAGAGGAACTGCGAAACCACGCAGATCATGGTGCAGTTCCAATAACATTATCTCATGCGAGAGATTTGATAGAGGAATCTCAAATGGTGGTGCAGGCAGCACAACTTGTTTTAGATCAGGTACGACGACTTCAGTCACCGATTAATCAGACCTTCTTAGATGGTTTGGCGAATCGAGTGTTGCACTACACAGGTAGGATGAATAGGTTGGGTCCTCGCAATGACTTGCAAGAAGCCCGCACCTACGCTATCTCGCAGTTGTCGCGCGCTTGGAATATAATAGGATCGTTGTCATCACGTCCAATTATGCAGAGTAAACCAGGAGTATCATCTGCTCCATCTGCTTCACCTGCTTTTCAACCAGATGAGAGATCCACACCGATCCCAGTACAGCCAATCACGGAAACAATACATAGTTTGAATCGTGCAAGCCATCAACAGCAGAGACGATCAGAACAATTACCACCGGCTTATTTCCAGCAATCGGGTTTGAGAGCTGAGGACTTTGTAATACCACAATTGGGTCGATCATTCCAAGCTGAACACATACACAACAATCCAGCGTTGGTACAAAAGTCTCAACACTTACCATTAAATTATCCATCAGTACCACAGGTACAACCACCACCACTATATCCACAAGCTCCACTATAACAGCACCACCACCATACAACCAACCTCCTCAGGTATGGCGTGACGCGGCTCCAGCGTTAGCACCAGTGGAGTACCGACGGGTTCGTGGGAACAATTTGAGTGGTCGACATATAAAAGTCGTACATAAATTATTAAATATATATGTTCGCCCAAATGACAAGTTTTTTTCGGAAAATTCGAATTGGGCGTTTGTTGTTTTTTTCGTTTTTCATTTTTTTTACATTTCCATCGTACTAACTCCATTTTTTTTGGGGTGGAATTGGTTTTAATATTGTTGTTGATTGCGAGTTCATAATTTTACGGGTTTTACCATCGAAATGTCAAACCAAATAGACGTTAACCATCCGTTCTATGGTCTGGAACCCAGCGAACTACAGGTCGAATGTCTGGTTCGGGGTGTGAACTTCGGGGGGGCCAATTGAGCAGAGGTCCGTTCTATGGTCTGGAACCCAGCGAACTACAGGTCGAATGTCTGGTTCTATGGTCTGGAACCCAGCGGACTACAGGTCGAATTTCTGGTTCGGGGTGTGAACTTCGGGGGGGCCAATTGGGCAGAGGTCCGTTCTATGGTCTGGAACCGTTTTCGTTTTTGCGTTTTTCATTTTTTTTACATTTCCATCGTACTAACTCCATTTTTTTTTGGGGGAATTGGTTTTAATATTGTTGTTGATTGCGAGTTCATAATTTTACGGGTTTTACCATCGAAATGTCAAACCAAATAGACGAATTCGTTTCGAAGGTCACCTTTTTGTGACCACGAAGACCAATTTGCGTTTTTCATTTTTTTTACATTTCCATTTTTGGGGACTTGTTTTAGATCAGGTACGACGACTTCAGTCACCGATTAATCAGACCTTCTTAGATGGTTTGGCGAATCGAGTGTTGCACTACACGGGTAGGATGAATAGGTTGGGTCCTCGCAATGACTTGTAAGAAGCCCGCACCTACGCTATCTCGCAGTTGTCGCGCGCTTGGAATATAATAGGATCGTTGTCATCACGTCCAATTATGCAGAGTAAACCAGGAGTATCATCTGCTCCATCTGCTTCACCTGCTTTTCAACCAGATGAGAGATTCACACCGATCCCAGTACAGCCAATCACGGAAACAATACATAGTTTGAATCGTGCAAGCCATCAACAGCAGAGACGATCCCAAGTAACAAATTTTGTTTACAAATTTATTACAGTACATTTACTCTGTAATCGTAAAGTTACAGTGGTAACTGTACCGTAAACGTTCAGTAAGTGTTTCGTATACATTTTGGGGAATAATTTTGGCTTTTACTGAACGTTTACGGATATCAATTTGCGTAAGAATTATGTATGGTTACAAACACGTACGTAGTGTTACAGAAAGCAAAATGTATGCGATTTTTATCACTACGGATTACTTACAAAAAAGTTACAATCTCATACTTTAATACAAAGTTTGGGATGATTTTTGTAAACAAAAAATATAAATAAATATACAAATACAATAATATATTTTATGTTTATAAAATGCAAATATTATATTTTTGCATAACTAATTTTGTACAGTTGGATGTCAAAAGTTACAAACGAATAATAAAATTTCGATTAAATTTTGGAAATACTTTTAAATTAATAATGCGCCATAAAAATAATAAATTATTAAATATAATTTTAAAAAAAATTTTATATGTCAATTTATTTTAGAGAGATAAAATTATATAAAATTTGTTTTATTATTTTCATAAATTTAAGTTTTTCTAAAATACTTATAACATAAGTTATGAAACCCAGTAAAGTTTCATTAAATGTATTTTGTTATTTTTTTTAAATACAGTCAAATATTAATTTTGCATAAAAATGGCTGAGTTTTCAATTGTAAGCTTTCAAATACAAGTTAACCCTATGTAGATATACAGAGAGTGCACAGAATATATACATTTACATTTTATTTACATTTACACTTCCATATTTAAAATGTTAACATGTTAACGTAATGTAAACGCTATGTGTTTGATCTGTAAACATAATCATACAATTACAACTTCCAATTCAAAGAGTTTACATGTATAAATTATGTAAACGTTTAGTATTAGCCTCGTTGTTGTGCATTTACATTTACACCTTCCTTTTACAAATATTTACTTGTATATGTTTTGTAAAAGCTTTGTATAAATCCTTTTACAACTTTTGACATTTGTGAAATAAACAAAAGTGACATTTATTTTTTATTTGGTACAAGCAATCCTCATAAGTGCATGAGATATATGTCCAATTTTTTTTTAAATAAACGGGGGGTGGAAAGACTATGTACATTTAAACTTACACAATTATTTACATTTACATATGTCAATAAATTAGTAAATGTAATCCTGGCATTGCGATTCGGCCAGATCTAAATATAATAAGTTTAAATGTATCTTGTAATTATCTTATGAAATTTTGCCTCAAAGTGTTCTAAGCTTGGCATTGTTGGACCACAATAAAATGCAAATGGTCTCCGAATTCCGAATGATCGGTTATACATAAAATCGACAAAAATTCTCTTTGCTATTAAAAATGGGAAGGCCGTCAATGTTAAAGGTAACTGAAATATGAATTAGGTGATCCAAATTCGAAAACTTTAACCAACGTATTAGCTCATAATACCAAAGCTTTCCACTACCCGTTCAAATAATATTTATATTTAGAAGTGTTTGCAATAGTTTTCGGGGATCCTTTGGTTAGAAATTAAATCCACGAAACTTTAAAATCACAAGTAACTCTTAAATTAATTAAGACTTAAGATTCGATTAACTAATGCCCAATATATTGAGTTGTCTATCACTGAAAGCTGGCTATAAATTTCTTTATCATCGCACGATAGAAACAGACATCTTTTATTAAACAAAAAATTTTGACTTAAGAAAACTGTATAAATTATCTGACAGTATAAATACATTCCTAATGTAAATGTCCCGTAAATATACGGTAAGTATATAAGTTCTCAATAAAATAATGTTTTGTAATTAATCTGTAAATGTAAAAATACATTTACAAGGCCAACGTTTAGTATATTTACAATGTAGCTATAAGCTCTCGTAGACTTTACACAATGTAGTCATTTTGTAGAAGTAATAATACAGTTACATAGTACATAATCAGAAACGTTACATTCGAAGCTATAAGTTTACTACTACACTGTAGCTTTACTGTGTACAATCAGAAACAATATTTTGTAGATGTATAAATACCGCAACCTATTTTGAGCACAGTATGTGTTCTGTAAATAAAACAACAATAATTTGTGACTATAATATATACAAAATGTTACTTGGGATCAGAACAATTACCACCGGCTTATTTCCAGCAATCGGGTTTGAGAGCTGAGGACTTTGTAATACCACAATTGGGTCGATCATTCCAAGCTGAACACATACACAACACATACACATACAACAGTCTCAACACTTACCATTAAATTATCCATCAGTACCACAGGTACAACCACCACCGCTATATCCACAAGCTCCACTAACAGCACCACCACCATACAACCAACCTCCTCAGGTATGGCGTGACGCTGCTCCAGCGTTAGCACCAGTGGAGTACCGAGGGGTTCGTGGGAACAATTTGAGTCGTCGACATATAAAAGTCGTACATAAATTATTAAATATATATGTTCGCCCAAATGACAAGTTTTTTTCGGAAAATTCGAATTGGGCGTTTGTTGTTTTTTTCGTTTTTCATTTTTTTTACATTTCCATCGTACTAACTCCATTTTTTTTGGGGTGGAATTGGTTTTAATATTGTTGTTGATGGCGAGTTCATAATTTTACGGATTTTACCATCGAAATGTCAAACCAAATAGACGTTGAACCAAATAGACGTCAAACCAAATAGAGATCCACACCGATCCCAGTACAGCCAATCACGGAAACAGTACATAGTTTGAATCGTGCAAGCCATCAACAGCATATCCACAAGCTCCACTAACAGCACCACCACCATACAACCAACCTCCTCAGGTATGGCGTGACGCGGCTCCAGCGTTAGCACCAGTGGAGTACCGAGGGGTTCGTGGGAACAATTTGAGTCGTCGACATATAAAAGTCGTACATAAATTATTAAATATATATGTTCGCCCAAATGACAAGTTTTTTTCGGAAAATTCGAATTGGGCGTTTGTTGTTTTTTTTCGTTTTGGCGTTTTTCATTTTTTTACATTTCCATCGTACTAACTCCATTTTTTTTGGGGGGGGGGGGGGGGGAATTGGTTTTAATATTGTTGTTGATTGCGAGTTCATAATTTTACGGGTTTTACCATCGAAATGTCAAACCAAATAGACGTTGAACCAAATAGACGTCAAACCAAATAGAGATCCACACCGATCCCAGTACAGCCAATCACGGAAACAATACATAGTTTGAATCGTGCAAGCCATCAACAGCAGAGACGATCAGAACAATTACCACCGGCTTATTTCCAGCAATCGGGTTTGAGAGCTGAGGACTTTGTAATACCACAATTGGGTCGATCATTCCAAGCTGAACACATACACAACAATCCAGCGTTGGTACAACAGTCTCAACACTTACCATTAAATTATCCATCAGTACCACAGGTACAACCACCACCGCTATATCCACAAGCTCCACTAACAGCACCACCACCATACAGCCAACCTCCTCAGGTATGGCGTGACGTGGCTCCAGCGTTAGCACCAGTGGAGTACCGAGGGGTTCGTGGGAACAATTTGAGTCGTCGACATATAAAAGTCGTACATAAATTATTAAATATATATGTTCGCCCAAATGACAAGTTTTTTTCGGAAAATTCAAATTGGGCGTTTGTTGTTTTTTTTCGTTTTTCATTTTTTTTACATTTCCATCGTACTAACTCCATTTTTTTTTTTTTGGGGAATTGGTTTTAATATTGTTGTTGATTGCGAGTTCATAATTTTACGGGTTTTACCATCGAAATGTCAAACCAAATAGACGTTGACCATCCGTTCTATGGTCTGGAACCCAGCGAACTACAGGTCGAATGTCTGGTTCGGGGTGTGAACTTCGGGGGGGCCAATTGGGCAGAGGTCCGTTCTATGGTCTGGAACCCAGCGAACTACAGGTCGAATGTCTGGTTCTATGGTCTGGAACCCAGCGAACTACAGGTCGAATGTCTGGTTCGGGGTGTGAACTTCGGGGGGGCCAATTGGGCAGAGGTCCGTCCTATGGTCTGGAACCGTTTTCGTTTTTGCGTTTTTCATTTTTTTTACATTTCCATCGTACTAACTCCATTTTGGCGCGGCCGGTGGTTCATTGAGTGGAGTCAGACTCTTAAATACGTGGAGTCAGACTCTTAAATCTCAACCACTCTTCGAGTGATACGAACACAGAAAAGAGAAAATTTTTTTTTATATAAATAAAGTGAAAGTGATTAAAGTTATTAAGGCAAAAAAGCCAATAAATAAATTTTAACCAACTACTCGGACCGGGTACACACGGTCTAGTCATCCGTTCCAGAAATTAAGAAACAATTTTATCAGGTACATCAAGGAGTACCCATCACCAGTAAGGGATAATCATTAGTAAGGGATATCAAAGAAAAAGCAACGTCATCAGGCAAATGCAAGGATTGCCCAACAAAATAATCAACGCATCGGCATCAGACCTAACAGGGAGGGTCCATCTTTGAAGAACCGAAGAAAAAAATAAATAAGGTCAGATATTTTTGTTTATAAGAAAAAATAAAAAATTAAAGTTTCTCAATACAAATAAAATAAATTTAAAATTTTTTTCCATTTGCTGAATTAAATAAATTAAACAGTAAAGTAACATTAAATATTCTCTATCCAAATTTAAAGTTAGATTTATTTTCAAAATATAAAAGAAAATATAATTAAATCAAATCGATAAAATTTTCCTGTAGCAAAATTTTTTCATTATACTCACGATAAAGTAAAAAGTATAAGACAAAAAAAATTTTTTGGGATTTCTAATTTTATCTCAAATTTTAAAACCTTCGCAAATCATACAATATTTTCAGAACAGGAATTTACAGAAGATATTAAATAAATATTTTGATATTACAATTATATTTTACGCACATAAAATTTTTTTTTCTTTCGCTCAAAACATAAAAAATTAAATAAAAACAAAAAATTTTTTACAAAAGATATTAAATAAATATTTTTTTTTATATTACAATTATATTTTACGCGAATAAAAGTTTTTTTCAAAAAAGAAAATTTTAAATAAAAACAAAATTTTTTTTTTTCTCATAACAAAAATTTATGGCATAAATATTTTCATAATACTTTACGCAAACAATACAAAATTTTTGGGGTTTTCTTTTACAAAAAATTTTTTTTTTAAAAAAAACATATGAACAATTTAAAAACTCGAACAGATATATATTTCTTTTACGCGTGGATAAGTAACACCGAAGTTACAAGATAAAATTTAAATAACACACGGTACACGTTTTACAAATACAAGGTTTCACAGTTTCCCTTGTCGGTCGACTTCAAAAAAAAAAAAACTCACTATTTACACATGCTCAGCAACATTAGAGGACAGACGCGTAAAAGAACCTACTCAAACTCAAAACAACAAATGAATAAATAAATAACAATTTAAAAGGGACTAGATAAAACCCGCGGTTTAAAAGACGTCGACCAGACACACACACAAAGTTCATCAACAAATTTAATCATACTATCACAACATAACGAAAAAACCATAAAAAACATATTAACCTAAAATAAATAACAATTTAAATCAAAAATAATTCCAAAATACTTCTAAATAACTTAATAAACATGATGAACTCAAATTTTTATGAATACGACAACAAAAATTACAATATAAGCTCCACTAACAGCACCACCACCATACAACCAACCGGTATGGCGTGACGCGGCTCCAGCGTTAGCACCAGTGGAGTACCGAGGGGTTCGTGGGAACAATTTGAGTCGTCGACATATAAAAGCCGTACATAAATTATTAAATATATATGTTCGCCCAACTGACAAGTTTTTTTCGGAAAATTCGAATTGGGCGTTTGTTGTTTTTTTTCGTTTTTGCGTTTTTCATTTTTTTTACATTTCCATCGTACTAACTCCATTTTTTTGGGGGGGGAATTGGTTTTAATATTGTTGTTGATTGCGAGTTCATAATTTTACGGGTTTTACCATCGAAATGTCAAACCAAATAGACGTTGACCATCCGTTCTATGGTCTGGAACCCAGCGAACTACAGGTCGAATGTCTGGTTCGGGGTGTGAACTTCGGGGAGGGCCAATTGGGCAGAGGTCCGTTCTATGGTCTGGAACCCAGCGAACTACAGGTCGAATGTCTAGTTCTATGGTCTGGAACCCAGCGAACTACAGGTCGAATGTCTGGTTCGGGGTGTGAACTTCGGGGGGGCCAATTGGGCAGAGGTCCGTTCTATGGTCTGGAACCCAGCGAATTAGAGGTCGAATGTCTGGTTCGAGGTGTGAACTTCGGGGGGGCCAATTGGGCAGAGGAACTGCGAAACCACGCAGATCATGGTGCAGTTTCAATAACATTATCTCATGCGAGAGATTTGATAGAAGAATCTCAAATGGTGGTGCAGGCAGCACAACTTGTTTTAGATCAGGTACGACGACTTCAGTCACCGATTAATCAGACCTTCTTAGATGGTTTGGCGAATCGAGTGTTGCACTACACGGGTAGGATGAATAGGTTGGGTCCAAACCATGACAATTATATTTATATCTAAATTATTTTTCTCTAACGAAAAAATGGCCTTAAATTGTAAATAATGCGCGGTAAATGGGCCTTTTAAATACCTCCTCAATTATTTGAACACATAATTTCAAAATTTCAAATAATTATCCTTGGATATAGTTTGTTCTAATCATTTAGATTGCTCAATTCACGTGATTCAGAATCAAACCCGTCTTCTAAAAACTCGTAGTTTTCATACTCGTCTTCGTCTTCTAAAAATTCATAATCTTCATATTCGTCCTCTTCTAAATTATTTTTCTCTAACGAAAAAATGGCCTTAAATTGTAAATAATGCGCGGTAAATGGGCCTTTTAAATACCTCCTCAATTAAACGGTCATCGAGCTCCTGATTGCTCTAAAAATCGGCTTAAATTGTATTGCTGGAAATGTAACAAACCGGATGTCATTTTTATATGAACCGGATGTCCGGATGTCCGGATGTCATTTTTATGACCTGATTTTTAAACTCATATATTTATAAAAGTAAAACACCTTCTTTACCAATAATTATAAACGTTTTTTCTTCCAAATTCTTAAAAACACGTTATGACACCACAAAAACACGTTATAAATTGTATTGCTGGAAATGTAACAAACCGGATGTCATTTTTATATGAACCGGATGTCATTTTTATGACCTGATCTTTAAACTCATATATTTATAAAATAAAACACCTTCTTCACCAATAATTATAATCGTTTTTTCTTCCAAATTCTTAAAAACACGTTATGACACCACTTTGTTCTAACACCATCTATATTGACATATAATTCATTTCTACCCTATAAACCATGACAATTATATTTAATTCATTTATTTGAATATAGAGGCGCTGCTTAATATTAACTTACAGCTCGTCCAACCTGACCACTATGGCCTCCATAGGCTACAATTTCACTTAAAATATAATCTCTTTTAGTCTACCTTTATATAAAACAAAATTCCTTCATAGTAATTTGTAATGGATTGTCTGGACTAATGTCTGAACATGGTGTATTATAGTCGCAGCTTCCTTAGTTGTTATTTCTTATATTAATCTATACCGCTCGTAATAGTTTCTCATCCATTCATCATCAATAGTCATATTTCGTATAGTTCTCTTAACCCATAGTTTCCTTATTTTTCTTAAAATCTAACTAAATCTTCAATAGCTGGACAAACATATGTGAGAAAGAAACTTGCACTAATTACCCTGATTTTATTTATTAATTAATATAACATAATGTTAGTTAATTTGAATTAATTAATAATTTTCTTTAATTATCATCCATATAAACATAAAAATTTAATCTTACAACACCCTAAAATTGACGCGCGCTATGCTTCCATTCGATTATTCTCACTATACCACTTGAGTTTGAATTTTCTAAACACCAACCGTAATGAAACAACGAAGTTTTCAAACCTCATAACAGCTGTGCGTATTTTTTTTTCCAACCGTCAACATGCAAAGAATTACTATTTTTGCTTTGTTAAACATTTGATTTGTCTTTGTATGAGTATTTTGCTTTAAACAATCCTTCCGTTATTGAACTGAACTTCACTGTACTGATATAGTAGATTGTAGTTTAATAAATGTCTAAACATCATAACATTGATCGAACTTGCATTTAATTCATTTTGAATTCAATGATAAATGTTATGGATGTGTCGGAAATATTTTGTGTCACAACCTTATTTTCGTACAATAATATCTAATATCAAACCGTTTTGTTTAACTATAAAAATTTCCTAACACTTGATTTGAATTAATTGTTTTACATCTGAAACCCTATATTCGAGGTTTTCGATTTTCGAAAAGGAATTTTTTTTGGTATATATGGATCGACTAGAGTCTTTTCAATCTCTTGTGCAGCAACTATCTCTCATGAATGTCGAAATTGCGGAAAATTTTGCATTCATGCTTTTTTCCTTAAAATTAAGTTTGCTATAAGTAGTGGAAATTTTAATTAGCTTCAATTTAAATTCAATTAGTGCAATTAGTTCAATTTTTTTTAAATGTTCCGTCCAGTTAGTGACAAATTTAGTTCAAATTTATATGTTTTGTGTGTCGTCGCGAAAACACAAACAGTTACAAAAAATTTTATATGTCGTATGTTGTAAACAAAACCAATTTACAAAAAAAATAATATATATGTTTGTGACGTACTCCCAACAGTAAACGCGCACTCCTACTTTTAGTGCAATTTTTTTATGTTTGTAAAATACAAACATAAAATGTTTTAGTTCTATTACATTTGATTTTTGGTGTTTGGACGGCTGTCAGTCGTGCATGAGATTTTTGGACATTTGGATTTTTTGGAGGAGTGTTTTTCTTTTTCTACGTCGGCAGTTCTCAACAATGGAATAAAATTCACCATGAAGAGGACGATCGTGAGTGATTGTGATATATATTTCTTTTGATGGACGTCTGGTCCTGCATTTCGCGAAATTGTGCAAATTTGGGTGAAAATACCACGTCGAACTTTTGGGCATGGCTGACATTTTGGATAAGCGCGAAAAAGGATTAGTAAAGGTACCAAAAATTTTATAAAACTATGAGAAATTATTAGGGACCTGCATAATTCGCTTAACGAATTAGCTTTCTGTTCTAAACACCTATTCCGTGTTCCGATAAATTGTGTCATCATTGTTATGAAATTATGGATCTTTAGTCTAGTGAATATTTCAAATATATTAAATATAACTGCAAGAAAAGAAAAATTTATTAACCGCAACTCGAAATTACAAGAATATACGGGACTGGCATGATCAATTTAAAATATTTATTACCGTGTTTAGTTAAATTGTGTCGTCATTGTTAATAAATTATTAAATTATTGAACTTTAGTCTAGCGAATGTTTCTAATATATTAAATATAAATACCAAAAAAATCATTATCTGTAACTATAAATTATACAAATGTACGGGACTGGCATAATCCATTTAAAATATTTATTGCCGTGTTTAGGTAAATTGTGTCGTCATTGTTATTAAATTATTGAACTTTAGTCTAGCGAATATTTCTAATATATTAAATATAAATACAAAAAAAAAAATCATTATCTGTAACTATAAATCATACAAATGTACGGGACTGGCATGATCCATTTAAAATATTTATTACCGTGTTTAGTTAAATTGTGTCGTCCTTGTTATTAAATTATTGAGCTTTAGTCTAGTGAATATTTCAAATATATTAAATATAAATACCAGAGAAAAAAAACAAAAAAATCATTATCTGTAAATATAAATTATAAGAATGTACGAGACTGGCGTGATGAGTTGTAAATAATTATTACCGTGTTTATATAAATTGTGTCGTCCTTGTTATTAAATTATTAAACTGTAATTTAAAGAATAGTTCAAATATATCTTAAATAAAAATAGTTGAATGTAATTAGTGTCAAAACTAAAAATTCGTGATGTTTTGGGTTATATACAAACTCGGGATGAATCCTCTAATATCCTTCGATGATTAATACAATTGGTACCTGTTGCCTCATTAAATTAATTTATATCAACTTGGTATGATATACCGTTCAATTAAACCAAAGGAAAGAAAACTATCTTCTGTGGAGTGTAATTGAGGATTAGTATAAAACGAAAATTTACGTAGGGTGAGGTTCTGATGCGCGAACTGAATTAATCACATCTGATACAAGTAGAATGCATGATAATTATTACGGAATGCGGGATTTGCTATATGTATCTGGACAACAATTATCTTCCTATTAAACGCAACGATGGCATCTTTATAACGTATTTCGTGAGAATTATTCAACCGGCGTACAACGATTGTTGAATCTATCTGTCTCAACCATCCATGGGCATGGCTTGATGCATCTGATCCGCAATCGGATTCTTTTTTTTGCACAATATTTGCTTCGTCATTGGCACCATTGACAACGCATTTTGTTTATCTATCAGTTATTACCTCGTATTTTCAACGCATTCTTAATTATAATTGACTCAACGTTTATATATACAACGTGTCCAACGATAATTACAAATTTATTCACCGATCATTTATGCCAATTGTTATATTGAGTTTTCGACGTGATCAACGCTAATTACAAATTTCGCCAACGATTAATTGTATCAACGCATTTGATTACAAATTGGTTCAACGTTATTGCTTATAAATTTGGTCAACGCTTTTGACTACAAATTTATCCAACTATTTTTACTAATTTTATCAACGCATTTGATTGCAAATTGGTTCAACGTTATTGCTTATAAATTTAGTCAACGCTTTTGACTACAAATTTATTCAACTATTTTTACTAATTTTATCAACGCATTTGATTACAAATTGGTGCAACGTTATTGCTTATAAATTTAGTCAACGCTTTTGACTACAAATTTATTCAACTATTTTGAATTACTACTTTTGTCAACGCATTTGATTACAACTTGGTTCAACGATAGTGCTTACAAAACTATTCAACGCTTTTGGAGGACAAACTGATTCACGATTTTAAATACAAATTTAGTCAACGCTTTTGACTACAAATTTATTCAACTATTTTTACTAATTTTATCAACGCATTTGATTACAAATTGGTTCGACGTTATTGCTTATAAATTTAGTCAACGCTTTTGACTACAAATTTATTCAACTATTTTGATTACTAATTGTATCAACGCATTTGATTACAACTTGGTTCAACGATATTGCTTACAAAGTTATTCAACGCTTTTGGATGACAAACTGACTCACGATTTTAAGTTCAAATTTATTCAACGTTGCTGATCACCAATTGATTCATCGTTTCTCCATATCGAGCGCGACATCTTAATTTTGATCAACGTGTATGCGATGCTGATGGAGGGCTGATACCCGCCGGATATTGGAGGCTAGGAGGATATAACCATGGGTGAGTCTATTTAATTGCTTTCTTTGTTATTCGGGGGCTTTAGGGGTGTGGATGTGTGTGTGTGTGGGTGGGCGTATGTGAGTGAATGAGGGGGTTGAACGTGCCGACCGTGGTCCTTTCGTAGAAGGGGGTCGCCGGAGTCTCATCTTTTCATTTGTAAATTTTTATCCCATTTCCGAATGTTCACGTAATTCGCGTACATGTCTGCATTTGTATTGGAGCAGCAGGGTTTACCAATCGAACTCCATACTGTGATTAGCCGGAGCACAAAAATAAAACCTCATTTAGTTACGCGACCTGCTATGCCGCTTCATTGGTTCGCCGATGAAAAAGCTCTTCATTACAAATTGGCGCCCAACGTGGGGCTTCTCTAAGGGTTTCTACAGCAATGTAGGACTCTGGAGGAGTCCCTCCATATTTTCAAAAAATTTGAAAAATTGTTTTTTAAAAACTTTTTCTTCAAATAAATTTTCATTTTCCACTAAAACAATAGTAAAGACTCTGGCGGCGTAGAAGCAATTCCCTGCTTCACACGCGCAGGAGCAAAGGAAGTCTGAGATCCCTCAGACTTTTCTTTGATGGGGAGTTGCGTCCCTACGCCTCCAGCAATATTTCTCCTTTTGTTTTTTTTGGATAACGCAAGGGTGGGAATATTTTTTAGGAAGTATTCCCAATGGGCATTACAACCCCACGGACCCTAGTTACGGGCTGGGTTTCTGGCGATGTCACGAGGGCCGAAGGTGATTCAGGTGCCAGACCTAGACTGACGTGTATTGGTGTATACGCCAATTCTCGTCCGAGTCTGGTCACCTGGTCAGGCTTCGGGTTCGTGGTGTCCTCAGAGTCCAGTCCGAACTGATATTGTCTAATCGTTAGAGTCCCCTCCCGACAATATTGGTTTCCTATGGCCTGAGTGTTTCGGTCCCCCATGGATAATACTGAGGGACATTTTCCAAAGTAGCCCGATCAGCTACTGAGGGAAGATGTCCGCTCAGCTTTTATGCCGTGGTTGACTGGATCCACTCAGGTCATAGCACCTCGCCCGTATGTGTTGGTGGTGTGGATCGCAGTTGGCGGGTGTTGTCGATCGAATGGTGGTCCAGAGGATTTATCTTCTGGCCATCCCGTCAGCACTTGTCAGCTGGGTGAGATCCCATCAGCACATACCCCATCTTACTCCTGTCTCACCCTACCTTCTCCCATCCTTATTTATCCCTTCTTGCTCTCTTTCCTTCTCCATTTCCCATCCTTTTAACGTAGATTAACTTTAACTTTGTTTTTGATCCCCCAAAAATTTCTTTTAAACTCATGATTTCAACAAACAAACTAAATAGAAAGAACGGCGATGGGCACTTTTCAACCCCGGAGTGATGGACACCCCGTGGTTGGATCCAACTTTCCTCCATCCGAAAATAAATAAATATATATTTGTATACCAAAAATAAATAAATAAATTAATAAATAAATATTTATACAAAAAAATAAATAAATAAATATTTATACAAAAAAATAATAAATAAATATATATACAAAAAAAATAATAAATAAATATCTATAAATAAAAAAATTATAATTATTTATAAATAAATAAATAAATATTGATAAATACTTATATGAAAAATAAATAAATAAATAATTAAACCGCTGATAATATTAGAAACTAAATGTTCTTTTTCGATATATTGTAGGTCCACCATTAATCAAATAATTCAATACAATAACATTAAATAATACATTACAAACAAAGAAAAGAATATACTTACATAAGAAGAATAGATCGAATGCCAAAAAGGGGATTTTTACCACCAACTTTAAAGAGAACATTAACTTTAAGTACATTTTATGTTTCATGTTAATTGTCAGTTTCTTTTTTTCTGAATTCAAAATAATATTAAGAATATAATTTAAATGTTTTACGTCTTATATTTTATGTATTATATGTATGTATATATATCATACGTATGTTAATCATTATACGTAAGGTAGTTAAATTTAAAATATTAACTTTACATTTTATGTTGCCTGTCAATTTTAAGTATTTTTTTTCTGAATTTAAAATAATATTAAGAACATAATTTAAATAAATACGTAAAGTATTGTATTTTATATATCATGCATATGTATATATTATGTGTATGTTGATTGTTATACGTAAGGTAGTTAAATTTAAAGCATTCTCCTTGTCTAACCGGTAGGCTTGCCGTACTTCTGTAATTCTTTTTTGTCTGTCACTCCGTTTTGAGTATCGGGAACCGATACTCAAAATCAGACCTGCCCGGAATTGGGTCTGGAAAATTTTCATAATTGCCATCTTCTGCCATATTTGTAGTATACTTATTTTCTCTCAAATCTCACCGTTTATTTTTTGTTCTGTTCATATATCAGCACCTTGGAGAACAATTGTAAATAATAATAAAATAATATCAAGATAATAATAAATCTTATTTAATATAATTGTCGAATTGTAAAAGATATCGCGCGGCTGTTTGAGGTTTGAATAACGAAATTTCCATACAACTCTCTAAATTCTGCTCTAATATATTTTAAGTACTAAAATATTGTAATAAAGTATAATTTTTTTCTGGTGGTAATTAGATTGTTTATTCGTTTTAAACGTTTGCAATAAGTAACAATTAGCTAGTGTAACAATTTTCTCTCCATATACTTGTCTTTATTGGTCTAGTCCTGTGCGGCGGTTTGAGTATTCATTATGTCTGCTGCTGATCAGATCGACGTTCTGGACAGGTCCAGCTCTTGTGCTGTTTGTCAACACGAAATAGTGCCGGCCGACGCAAAACTTCTCACTCGGTGTAACCACCTCTTTCATGACATCTGCCTCAACGACTGGTTGTTGCAGAATAGCACCTGCTGGAATTTTTTTTTTGATTCAAAGACATGTACAAATTTGATGGTCTTGGTTTCTTCCTGGTTGATACAATTTATTGTAATCAAGCGTAATCAGAAATGGTGGCTCCACACCTGTGTTTTCCTTGTCTTTGTTTCCTCTTTTCGCCTGATCCGCAACTGTTGCTTAGCTTAGCAAGTCTTCACTGTTTACGCGAGAGTCAGTGTGGGGGGTTCTCGTATATGATCTGTCAGATGTCTTTGCCAGCTGAGCTATCGAACGCTTCCTCTTCTCCCTCCCATTATGCACGGTAACTGTGTCAGCTTGTGTTAGGGGCGAGATCTTAGTGGATTGCAAAATCCCACAATTTTTGATTAACCCGGAGGGCTGCACGATGGTTATGATCAATTTTATCAGCTGGAAAAACAGCCCAAAAGAAAAAAAAAAGTATCTAAACTGGTTTCGACGAATTTATATAAATAAATAAAGATAATTAAAATTATATTATGCTATCTCCCTAACTCAATCTTCTGTTTGGAGTTTTTAACAACACCAAAACCCCTTTGCCTTATGTACTTTCGGGGTGGGATGAGTTTTAGAAATCGGTGTTAATTTTTCACTCGTAATTTAAAGTATCGATGTGGTATCGACCTTCCTATCCCGCAATCCTTGCTGGCTGCTTACTAGCTGCGACATGGGGTGGAGCGAGGCTTTGTTTTTCTTTTGCATGGTTAAACGGAATAATAAATTGCGATTCTTCGTTTTCTTTTCGTGATGTCTCTTTCGTCTGAATCCCGACGGCTATTCACCGTAGCAATTTTTCGCTACTTCCCTTGAGATGCAATGTGGATCATTCTTGTATGTAGGAACTGGCGAGTGCCTTTACCAACTGAGCTGTCGAATGCTTCCTCTTCTCCCTCATAATCTGCACGATGACGTCATATGTGCCAGATGGTGTTATGGTCGAGGTGTTAATGGTCGGCATAATCCTGCAACTTTTGATTATCAACTGGTTTTTTTTTTTTTTTTTTTTCTCTTATTGATATGGGGCCTGTGATTCGCGGAAATTCGGTGTCAAACTTTGTATTGTTATACTATAAACCGACGTCAGTAGGACTAAAAATTTTTTTTTGTATTTTTTTTTTGTCTTGGCCTGTCCGACTATTTTTGTCGTACGTTGGATGGCCACTTAATGTAAACTCACTGTAATAATCCTTTTACTGACTGTCCACCTTGCTTGTTCGGCTTATGGTGGTTGCGGGAATTGTGTTAACCCCCTTAATGAATCGAATGATTCATCGGTTTCACCAAAGTCTACAAAAAAAAAAAGGAAAAGAGAAAGACGAAAGAAAAACTGTAAACCGTAAATCTTGTCATTCGCAGGTCTCTTGAATCTCTGGTGATTTGACCTGGGAAATTAATTGATGGTTCTATTGTGGAGAATGGGCTCCGACTTCGTCCATTTCTGTTTGTATTCTCAGATAACCTAATTTCAGGCCAGGTGAAGTGCTGGCTTGGTTTCAATATTAACATTCTTCCAGGAGTTGCTGTATGGAGATTGTGGTCACCCGAGGAGTACGCTGACGAGTGTATGACGAGGGCCCACAATCCACCAGCTGCATCCCCTGGGGGTTTATCAAAAACTGAAATGTTGAATTCTGTTGTAATATTATTTTGAGCGATGCGGGGAACTGCAGAAAATCCTCTGTATCGCCCTCACAAGGGTTTACGAAGCCAAAGTTTGAAGGTTGGTAGGTGGCACCGCCTACGAACTGGAAGACCTGGTTTCTAAACGTAGAGGTGTTTATCATTCCAAGGACATTCGCGCCTAACATCGGTAATAATTTTTTTTGTCAGTATGCTAATAACTTTCGCCTGTGTTTCACAGCCATTGTAGGTCAAGACTATCGACGACCATGAAATATGAGGGTGGTTTCGATTGATTTAACAGTTCAGCGAGTGTGTGTCAACTTTGGGGTTCGGGTCTTGGTGCAAAAATTTTTTTTTGTTTTGACTATTTGCAAGTGCAAATTCAGAGATTGAACGTATTTGAATTTGGTTCAGTTGGTTACCTTGAAACTATATGAACAACCTTCCGAATCACTTGGACGGAAGCGTACAACAGTGTGGCCCGGCTAGCGAGTCGGAGAAGTATGAGACTCGTGTTAGTTCAGGTGTGGGTTGCGAGCCTGCATAACGTAAAAACGGAATTGTGTCGGATATTTCATCAAAGGAGTCGGCCCAATGATATTAATTTTTTTTGGTGACTTGAGAGTCTCGGGAACCCCCAGATCTGCCCGAAATTGGGTCTGGAAGATTTTAGTTATCCATCGCTTGCAATAGAGTAGAATACCGTTTTTATCGCTACCCCTCCAAAAAGTTTTTTTTTGTATAATCATAGATACTTTGTTACTTTGTTTCTGCTAGGACTGGGTTTGTAATACCGATCGATTTGATTGCTAATTTGTAGAACATTGAAGTGCCTCACCATACTACTATGGATATACAAGGTCTATTTGCGACCAGTCTATGCTTTTTTTCAATTTCTTTGTGGTCGTGAGTGTTCTTCCAAAAAGCACTTGTTCTGTAATGGATAGTCTGGACTAATGTCTGAACATGGTGTATTATAGTCGCAGCTTCCTTAGTTGTTATTTCTTATATTAATCTATACCGCTCGTAATAGTTTCTCATCCATTCATCATCAATAGTCATATTTCGTATAGTTCTCTTAACCCATAGTTTCCTTATTTTTCTTAAAATCTAACTAAATCTTCAATAGCTGGACAAACATATGTGAGAAAGAAACTTGCACTAATTACCCTGATTTTATTTATTAATAAATATAACATAATGTTAGTTAATTTGAATTAATTAATAATTTTCTTTAATTATCATCCATATAAACATAAAAATTTAATCTTACAACACCCTAAAATTGACGCGCGCTATGCTTCCATTCGATTATTCTCACTATACCACTTGAGTTTGAATTTTCTAAACACCAACCGTAATGAAACAACGAAGTTTTCAAACCTCATAACAGCTGTGCGTATTTTTTTTTCCAACCGTCAACATGCAAAGAATTACTATTTTTGCTTTGTTAAACATTTGATTTGTCTTTGTATGAGTATTTTGCTTTAAACAATCCTTCCGTTATTGAACTGAACTTCACTGTACTGATATAGTAGATTGTAGTATAATAAATGTCTAAACATCATAACATTGATCGAACTTGCATTTAATTCATTTTGAATTCAATGATAAATGTTATGGATGTGTCGGAAATATTTTGTGTCACAACCTTATTTTCGTACAATAATATCTAATATCAAACCGTTTTGTTTAACTATAAAAATTTCCTAACACTTGATTTGAATTAATTGTTTTACATATGAAACCCTATATTCGAGGTTTTCGATTTTCGAAAAGGAATTTTTTTTGGTATATATGGATCGACTAGAGTCTTTTCAATCTCTTGTGCAGCAACTATCTCTCATGAATGTCGAAATTGCGGAAAATTTTGCATTCATGCTTTTTTCCTTAAAATTAAGTTTGCTATAAGTAGTGGAAATTTTAATTAGCCTCACTTTAAATTCAATTAGTGCAATTAGTTCAATTTTTTTTAAATGTTCCGTCCAGTTAGTGACAAATTTAGTTCAAATTTATATGTTTTGTGTGTCGTCGCGAAAACACAAACAGTTACAAAAAATTTTATATGTCGTATGTTGTAAACAACAAAACCAATTTACAAAAAAAAAATATATATGTTTGTGACGTACTCCCAACAGTAAACGCGCTCTCCTACTTTTAGTGCAATTTTTTTATGTTTGTAAAATACAAACATAAAATGTTTTAGTTCTATTACATTTGATTTTTGGTGTTTGGACGGCTGTCAGTCGTGCATGAGATTTTTGGACATTTGGATTTTTTGGAGGAGTGTTTTTCTTTTTCTACGTCGGCAGTTCTCAACAATGGAATAAAATTCACCATGAAGAGGACGATCGTGAGTGATTGTGATATATATTTCTTTTGATGGACGTCTGGTCCTGCATTTCCCGAAATTGTGCAAATTTGGGTGAAAATGCCACGTTGAACTTTTGGGCATGGCTGACATTTTGGATAAGCGCGAAAAAGGATTAGTAAAGGTACCAAAAATTTTATAAAACTATGAGAAATTATTAGGGACCTGCATAATTCGCTTAACGAATTAGCTTTCTGTTCTAAACACCTATTCCGTGTTCCGATAAATTGAGTCATCATTGTTATGAAATTATGGATCTTTAGTCTAGTGAATATTTCAAATATATTAAATATAACTGCAAGAAAAGAAAAATTTATTAAAATATTTATTACCGTGTTTAGTTAAATTGTGTCGTCATTGTTATTAAATTATTGAACTTTAGTCTAGCGAATATTTCTAATATATTAAATATAAATACAAAAAAAAAAATCATTATCTGTAACTATAAATCATACAAATGTACGGGACTGGCATGATCCATTTAAAATATTTATTACCGTGTTTAGTTAAATTGTGTCGTCCTTGTTATTAAATTATTGAGCTTTAGTCTAGTGAATATTTCAAATATATTAAATATAAATACCAGAGAAAAAAAACAAAAAAATCATTATCTGTAAATATAAATTATAAGAATGTACGAGACTGGCGTGATGAGTTGTAAATAATTATTACCGTGTTTATATAAATTGTGTCGTCCTTGTTATTAAATTATTAAACTGTAATTTAAAGAATAGTTCAAATATATCTTAAATAAAAATAGTTGAATGTAATTAGTGTCAAAACTAAAAATTCGTGATGTTTTGGGTTATATACAAACTCGGGATGAATCCTCTAATATCCTTCGATGATTAATACAATTGGTACCTGTTGCCTCATTAAATTAATTTATATCAACTTGGTATGATATACCGTTCAATCAAACCAAAGGAAAGAAAACTATCTTCTGTGGAGTGTAATTGAGGATTAGTATAAAACGAAAATTTACGTAGGGTGAGGTTCTGATGCGCGAACTGAATTAATCACATCTGATACAAGTAGAATACATGATAATTATTACGGAATGCGGGATTTGCTATATGTATCTGGACAACAATTATCTTCCTATTAAACGCAACGATGGCATCTTTATAACGTATTTCGTGAGAATTATTCAACCGGCGTACAACGATTGCTGAATCTATCTGTCTCAACCATCCATGGGCATTGCTTGATGCATCTGATCCGCAATCGGATTCTTTTTTTTGCACAATATTTGCTTCGTCATTGGCACCATTGACAACGCATTTTGTTTATCTATCAGTTATTACCTCGTATTTTCAACGCATTCTTAATTATAATTGACTCAACGTTTATATATACAACGTGTCCAACGATAATTACAAATTTATTCACCGATCATTTATGCCAATTGTAATATTGAGTTTTCGACGTGATCAACGCTAATTACAAATTTCGCCAACGATTAATTGTATCAACGCATTTGATTACAAATTGGTTCAACGTTATTGCTTATAAATTTGGTCAACGCTTTTGACTACAAATTTATCCAACTATTTTTACTAATTTTATCAACGCATTTGATTGCAAATTGGTTCAACGTTATTGCTTATAAATTTAGTCAACGCTTTTGACTACAAATTTATTCAACTATTTTTACTAATTTTATCAACGCATTTGATTACAAATTGGTGCAACGTTATTGCTTATAAATTTAGTCAACGCTTTTGACTACAAATTTATTCAACTATTTTGAATTACTACTTTTGTCAACGCATTTGATTACAACTTGGTTCAACGATAGTGCTTACAAAACTATTCAACGCTTTTGGAGGACAAACTGATTCACGATATTAAATACAAATTTAGTCAACGCTTTTGACTACAAATTTATTCAACTATTTTTACTAATTTTATCAACGCATTTGATTACAAATTGGTTCGACGTTATTGCTTATAAATTTAGTCAACGCTTTTGACTACAAATTTATTCAACTATTTTGATTACTAATTGTATCAACGCATTTGATTACAACTTGCTTCAACGATATTGCTTACAAAGTTATTCAACGCTTTTGGATGACAAACTGACTCACGATTTTAAGTTCAAATTTATTCAACGTTGCTGATCACCAATTGATTCATCGTTTCTCCATATCGAGCGCGACATCTTAATTTTGATCAACGTGTATGCGATGCTGATGGAGAGCTGATACCCGCCGGATATTGGAGGCTAGGAGGATATAACCATGGGTGAGTCTATTTAATTGCTTTCTTTATTATTCGGGGGCTTTAGGGGTGTGGATGTGTGTGTGTGTGGGTGGGCGTATGTGAGTGAATGAGGGGGTTGAACGTGCCGACCGTGGTCCTTTCGTAGAAGGGGGTCGCCGGAGTCTCATCTTTTCATTTGTAAATTTTTATCCCATTTCCGAATGTTCACGTAATTCGCGTACATGTCTGCATTTGTATTGGAGCAGCAGGGTTTACCAATCGAACTCCATACTGTGATTAGCCGGAGCACAAAAATAAAACCTCATTTAGTTACGCGACCTGCTATGCCGCTTCATTGGTTCGCCGATGAAAAAGCTCTTCATTACAAATTATATAAACATAACTTAATATTACAAAACTTAATAAACGTGTATAAATTTATTTGAAAACATAATTTCAAATAATTATCCTTGGATATAGTTTGTTCTAATCATTTAGATTGCTCAATTCACGTGATTCAGAATCAAACCCGTCTTCTAAAAACTCGTAGTTTTCATACTCGTCTTCGTCTTCTAAAAATTCATAATCTTCATATTCGTCCTCTTCTAAATTATTTTTCTCTAACGTATCCCTTTCTTCCATCTTACTGATTCCCGGATACTTTCTCATCTTTTTTTAATTAAAGATACCCTTAAATCTTCTACCCTTAACTTGATAATTTTCTAAATCTCCTATAAGGTACCTATCTAACTCTAATTTTTTCTTCACTATATACGGTCCCTTAAATTTCTCTTTTAATTTTGAATTCGACCCCGGTACTTTCACTTCTCTTATAACCACCAAGTCTCCTTCTTCATACTCTATAATCTTCCTAACTTTCTTGTCTACGTATTCCTTGTTGTATTTTTGTTGCCTTTCAATATTCTCCTTAGCTAACATTCTGACCTTTTCTAAATCTCGCTCTTTCCTGTTAATCTCTGTTATGTATCTTTCTAAGGATGAGTCCGGTTTCTGTCTCTGTACTACTCCATATAATATTATCGCAGGAATATTCTTAATAGCACTATTATAAGTGTTATTTAAACAGAATTCTGCCTCTCCTAATACTGTGTCCCATGGTACTTCACCTTCATTGGCTAATTTAGCTAATAATGATACTACTACTCTGTTGTACCTTTCGACCTGTCCATTAGACTGAGGACTTGCTGTAGCGTTCAACACATGTTTTATCCCCCTATCTAGTGTATACCTCTTAAAAGCTTCCGCAGTAAATGCCGTCCCTCGGTCCGTGGGACCGGATGTCATTTTTATATGAAAAAATGCCCTTAAATTGTAAATAATGCGCGGTAAATGGGCCTTTTAAATACCTCCTCAATTAAACGGTCATCGAGCTCCTGATTGCTCTAAAAATCGGATTAAATTGTATTGCTGGAAATGTAACAAACCGGATGTAATTTATGCAAATTGTTCATATTGTCACCCGTCGTTAAACTATCGACCGAGAGTACATGCCGTCACTTTTATTTAACTTGACTCTTGAGAGCTTTGGTGGGTGGAATTTTGTGATTCATTTTTCAGTAACTTCCCATTATGTGACAACTTATTTCACAAAATTTTAACTCTGAAGATTTCTGGCTGATGTCTTGGAACAACAACCTTCCATTAAATGGTACATTTGATCAAAACCCTAATGTGAAATTAAATGGTTTTGAACTAAAAAGAAATGATTGGGTGAAATTAAATCGTATAAGAACCGGCTATGGTAGATCAAACTATACATTACATAAATGGGGTCTGGTTGATTGTCCATCATGTGAATGTGGTAAAGAATTTCAGACAGTCAATCACATATCTCAAGAATGTAACTTAAGTAGTGTAAAGTGGATGGTTCTAGGCCAGCCCAAATATTAACAAGCCCAAATCACTTTTCCATATAAATTTCTGAGGGAGTATGCAATTCATATGAAAAATATACAGTGAAACCACAAGTACCGTTTTCTTCTCACATATTCTTTTCCTCTATTCAATTTTACTCAGTTAAAATACAGAGTATTAGGAACGAACTGTACAAGTCACACTAGAATAAAGAAATAAGAGAATGCGTTAATTGTTTTGTTGTAAATACATATAAATATGTTTTTACTTTTATTTCACCTCTTTATTTGCTAACAATAACAAAGAAGATTGCCATTTGGTTTAATATATAATTGAATCTTTTTTAAACATTAAAAAAAAGCTTAATATTAATAAATAAATTAAAACGATAATTGCTTTAATTTATTATAAGCTATCATTGACAATCGTATTGAAATGTGCTAAAATTGCATTTAAGAAAATCTATCAGAAGTCACACTTCTTAATTTATATATGCATTTCTTGATCTCTTATTCTCATTATAAAAACAGAAAACAATTCGATCTCAATTACTTGATATTTCGCGAAATCCATGTAAAAGAAATCTACTTATATGTATGAATATTTATCCATTCGCAAATTATTGCTAATCTCTGGTTTTGCTTTACAATCAATCCAATAGTGCATACATGTATAATAAAAATTATGTGAGTACTTTTGATTTTGTTTATGACGCGTTAATAAAAATTGACTGATAACGAAGATTTGATTTAAAAACAATGTAGAGAAAAACTGTTTTAATTTAGAGAGGAGGAAATAATAAGTTTAATTTTATATAAAAGCAAGTGAATATTGTTTAATTGTCACTAGCCGAATAGCTGTTGATGAATACGTATCTCGTACTCATTTTTATTAAACGGAGTTTTGAATTACTTTTATTTATATATTTGGAAAATTTGTTTAATAAAAAACACTATATATTAAAATAAAGTAATATTAATTGAAAAACTAAAAAACACAAAACCTGAATATATCTTTGGAAGTTGATATTAAGCGATATAAGTATCAAACGATAAGAAATCGTTTGCTTTAATTATTTAAACAGGTCAAGAATTTCAACACTAAATATAATGATCCAATGCGAGAAATGCAGTAAATCATTTTCTAGTAGTGAAAATTTAGCACGGCATGTGAAATTTATTCATAATAAGCTTGAACTAATGTGTGAGTTTTGTGGAATGGAAATGGATAATATAAGAAAGCTAAAATATCATCAATTAAATAATCATCAATTGAAATTAACATTCAATAATAGTATGAAAAGACTACACTCTTTAGAAAATAAATCCAGTGCAATTACAAAGAAGACTAAAGTAGATATTGATAATGGAGTGGGTGATAATACGATAAAAAGTGAATTAATAAAATGTGAAATTTGCAATTTAGAAGTTATAAAAAAGTATTTCCATAATCATCTCAAGAGTGTTGAACATAAAAATAACATTTTAAAGAAGTATGAAAGTGATGATTCAATACAAGTAATTGAAAGTGCTTTTAAATCAAGAATAATCGGTTATCGTGTTTCTGATTTATCAACGGATCACGTTGACTTACTAGAATTTATTAAGTCTATTAAACCGAAAATAATTAATTTAATAGACCAACAAATAAAAACAAATAATGCTATAAAAACTAATTTTGAACTGTTCACATCTTATATAAAATATGATTCAAAAAATCCAGAAACTAGTAACATCAACACAATAAAAACTTTTAACACTAAAAACGTTATTCTTACAGAAGGAAGTGATCTTGATTTAACGATAAACCAAGTTATTAGAGACTTTGAAACTCAAAGTGAGGATTTTCAAGAGAGAGAATCAGGTTGGGCATTACAAAAAATTCTATTTCTGGAAATTAATGTCAATAAATATAACCCAATGAGAGGTTCATCGTATATATCTCTCCCAGATAACATCAAAAGAAAGAAGGCGGTGATTAATATCGAAAACGCCGATCAGGCCTGTTTCGCTTGGTCTGTTGTTGCTGCATTGAATCATGATGTTAAAAAACCTAAACGAGTGTCATCTTATAAACATTACTCAACACAATTAATTTTAGATAATATAAGTTTTCCGGTATCTATTAAAGATATTTCCTTATTTGAACAATTAAACAATATTAGCATTAACGTGTATGGATTAGAAAACAATCAAGTCATCGGTCCTTTATATTTTACCAACTTTAAACAAAAAAAACATGTTAACCTTTTGTATTTGGAAAATGATAAAAACAATCACTACTGTTGGATTAAAAATTTAAGTAGATTAGTGGATCAACAGATATCCAAACGTGCAAATAAAAAACATATATGTGATGGTTGTTTGACTTTCTTTAGAGATGAAACTCAATTAAACATACATATTAAATATGGCTGTAATCGAATAAAATCTATTCTCCCTACTGAGAAAAATAACGTTTTTGAATTCAAGAACTACAAGCACAAACTACGACTTCCTTACGTGACATACTGTGATTTTGAAGCAATTTTAAAACCAATAGATTCCTGTAGTCCAAATTCTGAAACATCGTTTACTGAAAATGTTTTACAACATGAACCTTGTAGTTTTGCATATTATATCAAATGTTCTTTTGATGATAGTAAATCTAAATTTGCTACATATAGAGGTAGTGATTGTGGAAAAAATTTTATTGATCAAATAAAAAAAGATTTGGAAGTTATATATGATGAGATGCATGTGAACAAAGTAATGGAGAAACTTTCATCCGCTGACCAATTAAGTTATGATAATGCTCTTAAATGTCATATTTGTAATGGTAATTTTGATGATTTTGAAAACTATAAAGTAAGAGATCATTGTCATTTAACCGGTCTGTTCACGGGTGCTGCTCATACTAAATGTAACTTAAATTATAAAATAGCTGAATTTGTACCTCTAGTTTGTCACAATTTAAGCGGTTACGATGCACATTTTATTATAAAGGAATTAGGGTTTGATACTGAAACTATAGACTTAATCGCACAGAATAAAGAACGATATATATCGTTCACAAAGCATTTCAAAATAAGCGATTCCAAAAAAATTAAATTACGGTTTATAGATTCATTTAAATTTATGCCAACTAGTATTGATAAACTATCAAGCAATCTTAGCGAATTTCAATTCAAGGAAGTCAAAAAGATGTTTCCTTTACCAAATGATTTCGATCTTATAAGGAAAAAAGGTGTTTTCCCGTATGATTTCCTTGACTCTTTTGAACGATTTAATGATTTGCATCTGCCATCCAAACAGAATTTTTTTTAATAAATTACAAAATACTAATATAACCGATGATCAATATAATCATGCTTTAAATGTTTGGAATACATTTAAGTGTAAGAACTTAGGAGAATATTCTGATTTATATTTGAAATCAGATGTTCTTATCCTGGCTGATATATTTGAGAATTTTCGAAACGTTTGTATGCAAACCTATGATCTTGATCCTGCTCATTATTACACAGCTCCCGGTTTAAGTTGGGATGCAATGCTTAAGTTCACTCAAGTTAAATTAGAATTATTTCAAGATATAAACATGGTAAATTATATTAAAAAGGGCATTCGAGGCGGCCTAGCACAATGCTCCAAGCGATATGCAAAAGCAAATAATAAATATATGAAAAAATACAATGAAGAAATTGAATCTTCGTTTCTTATTTATTTGGATGCAAACAATCTATATGGCTGGGCTATGAGTCAATCACTCCCACATGCCAATTTCAGATGGCTTGATACAAGCGAAGTTGCAAAATTTGATGTTAATTGCTTGACCGATAATGATTCAAAGTTGGGCTATATTCTAGAAGTTGACTTAGATTATCCTAAACAGTTACATAGAAATCACAATGATCTGCCATTTTGTATGGAAAATATCAAACCGTTTTATACATCTTCCAAAGAAAATAAATTGATCGCTAGCTTACTTTCTAAAACAAATTACATTATTCATCAAAGTAATTTAAAGCAATGTATTAATAACGGATTGGTGTTAACAAAAATACACAGAGTTCTAGAGTTTAGTCAAAAACCATGGCTTAAAACATATATAGATTTAAATACAGATCTTCGAACGAAAGCCAAAAATTCATTTGAAAAGGATTTCTATAAGTTAATGAATAATAGTATTTTTGGAAAAACGATAGAAAATGTTGATAAGAGAACAGATGTAAGGTTATTAACACATTGGGAAAATTTAGGTAATAAATTCGGTGCAAGTAATCTAATCAGCAAACCCAATTTTCATTCATCTTCAGTATTTACTGAAAATCTAGTAGCAATTCAAATGAATCGACTGTCTGTCATCTATAATAAACCTATTTATATAGGTTTCAGTGTTTTAGATTTATCTAAAACTCTTATGTACGACTTTCATTACAACTATATTAAAACAAAGTATAATGATAATGCATCGCTCTTGTATACTGATACAGATTCATTAATTTATGAGATTCGAACCAATGATTTCTACAAAGATATTAAACCTGATGTTAATATAAAATTTGATACTTCAGATTATCCAATCGAAAACATATACGGTTTACCACTTGTAAATAAAAAAGTTTTGGGGATGTTTAAAGATGAATGTGGTGGAAAATTATTAACCGAATTTGTTGGTCTAAAAGCTAAATCTTATTGTTTATTACTTGAAGATGATAACATCATTACAAAAAAAATTAAAGGTGTTAAGAAATCAGTTGTTTCAAACAGTATAAATCTAAATGATTTTAAAAATTGTTTAAATAAAAATGAAAATATTATTAGAACTCAATCAAATTTTAAGAGTATTAAACATAATTTATTTACTCAATTGGTAAACAAAATAGCATTAACAAATAGAGATGACAAAAGATTTGTCATACCAAATTCACATAGAACACTAGCTTGGGGCCATCAAAAGATTGAAGAGTTTTATTTTATCTAAATTAAATCTAGAGTTTAGCACAAACTTAAATAAATTTCTTATACAAGTTAAAAAACTTTAATATCGTCAATTGACATATCAGTCGGTATACTTAACATATAATCAAAATATTCAATTTAGCGTTTAATTTAAATTATAGATAACAATATATACTAGTATTTGAATAAAATTATATTTCATTGTTTTCCTTTAACATGCTTTTAATGTTAATAATTAAAAAACTATTCAAAAGCTTAGTTATTAGTATTAAGAAAATATGTAATAGAGATGTCAAATAAAATATATTCAAGGAAATATAAATAAAATGGTTTCATTTAATTACTATATCATATATTAACATACTGAAACATCATATTTTACAATTACATTACTGTCCATAACTTAATTGTTAATAAGAAGTCCTTTTAAGTAAATTCAAATACGACTCTCAAGAAAGTACCATTAAAAAAATAATTAGCTTATAACCTAAAATCTATTTTTCTTCGATTGTAACGAAGTTTAATATAACTATAATGTTTTATCAATGTGCTTGATTAAAATCTTTCATATATTACACCATAGCATTATGGTGAAATGCTTTAATTTATTTTAATTTCCTCTTATTAGATAAACGTTGGCTAAACATTACCCTTGTGACGAACATCCAACTAACGCTGTAAAATGCATTTCTACTATTTTCAATAAACAATTACAAGTAGTGCTATGCTACTCATCATTCTTCGTTTATGTTTTGTGGGGAACACATCGAAGAAAAAACAAAGCGAAAATAAAACATAATTAAAATAAAATAAGCCAATATACCTAAATTAAATAATTTTTTAAGTTAAACAATCTATCATTAAATTGAGTGCAAAAATTATTAAAGTTTATTTGGACTACTGAAATACCGCCCGTGTTGAAACAACAGATTGTGTTTTTTATTAATAAGTTTGAAACTAACAATGGCGGTGTGCTCTGTTTGTGGTCAAAAAGTTAATCGTGATTTAGATCAAAAAATCTGTTGTACGTTGTGTAATGGTGTTTTTCATATTAGTTGTGTAAAATTAAATCCAACAGAAGCTGAAAATTTATTCCAAGGGAAATCTACATGGTTTTGCACAGCATGTACACACTCAAAAACTACTACAATACGTTCTACAGTTACACAACCTTACGCAAACAAATCGCAATCAAAACCAGTAGCTGTGTCAAACTATGATACTATTTTAAAAAAACTGGAATCAATGGAAAAGGATAACAATCTCAACTTTTCGTCAATCATGCAGCGGCTTGAAAATCTTGAATCTACTTTAATTCGGGTGAAAAATCTGGAAGAAGAAAATAAACATCTTAAACAGGATATCACTCAAAATATTAAAAGAATTAATCAACTTGAGCAAAACTTTCTCCAAAATTGTATTGAAATTACCGGTGTTCCAAAAATTGATGACGAGAATATCACAAATACGGTTATAAATATTATAAAAACGAGTCTTGATATATCTATTACGTCAGATGACATTGATAATTGCTACACAAAAAAAACAAAAAGTGAATCATATGCGGATATCTTAAACAACATTACTACCGATAAATCAAAAAATATTCTACAATCAGCTGGGCAATTTAATAATGCAGTTAAATCGTCATCAGACATATTATTTGTTAAATTTGTTCGGAAAATAACAAAAGACAAAATTATGCATAAAAAAAACACTAACAAAATAAAAATAAAATCGAATACATTCAACAATTCTGCTGCTGATAACGAATACATCTATATCAACGACAGTTTGTCTAGCCATAAAAGATATCTATTTAACCAAGCCAAAAAAGTAAAACTAACTGCCAAGTACAAACATCTGTGGGTTCGGAATGGCATTATAAGGATGAGGAAGACTGACAATTCAAAAATCGTGATTATTGAAAGCCCTGATGATCTTAAATTTATAACATAAGTATATACACCGATTAATCTAAATAATATTACTTTGTTTTATATAATAATCCTAGAATAAGAATTTGTAATTCAAATATGTTAAATCTAAATAATTCTCAGAGCTTTACATGTAACAATTTACTTTCTTCTTATAGTGCAAATCGTCGTCTTCTCCAAAGCAACCCTGGCATATTTAGCAGTATTAATTTCTGTGTGCAGAACATAAGAAGTATGAGAACGAATTTCAATCGATTAATTCTCGAGCTTAACACGGTTAGCAATATTCCATCGCTAATCTTTCTAACGGAAACCTGGATTAGTGAATCTGAAAACCACCACTACAAAATACCCAATTACACCTTGTATGGTAAATATAACGAAAATTATAGATCAGGCGGTGTTGCTGTTTTCGTTGAGAATTCGCTTAACGCAAAATTCTCTGAAATTAAAGCCAACAGCGCTGACATCCTGAGACTTGATATAAGAATTAATAAAATTGATTATACCTTCATTTGTGTGTATCGCTTCCACTCTGTAAGTATAGAAGTCTTTCTTGATGAGCTTAAAAAAGTGCTTTATTCAATTAATACAAAAAACCTCTTTTTTTTAGGCGATGTAAATCTGGATATCTTAAGTAAATCTAGTGACCGCGATAAGTACATGTTTTTGATGTCTTCTTTTGGCCTAACGGCTAGCATAAATGAACCCACAAGGGTTAGTAATACCACCTCCACATGTATTGACCATATTTTTGGTAGAACCAATGCTAACTATAGTTTTGCCAATCTTAGTTCAGTGATTGACCTGAATATAACTGACCACCATTTTATAATATATTTTATAAATATCTCAAAGCAAGCAGTGCCAGAGAAGCCTGCAAAGACCGCTCAGCATCTCATTGACTATTCAAAACTAAAACAGTCTTTAACAGCCGAAACATGGTATTCAGTTTATACGGAAAAAAACGCATCCCTAGCATTTGATAATTTTTTGATCATATTAGCTGACCACATTGCAAACGCAAAGTTTGTGAAAAATAGAAATTCCAAGCATAAAAACTTAAAACCATGGATAACCCCTCGTTTAGTTAAAAAGATTCACAAAAAAAATTTTCTTTGTAAGAAATCCAAATTACATCCCACTAATAGCAAATTGGCCACTTACCTACGAACGTACTTAAAGAAATTGAATACCAAAATACATGACGCGAGAGAACAGTACTTTAAAAATAAATTCAACAGCTGTCAGAATAATATAAAAAAGCAATGGGAGTTAGTCAACGATCTAACTGGTAATACTAGTAATAACAAACCTATAACTGAGATTCTTAGTTCAAAAGGGGAGCTGTTAAATGACCCAAAAAGTATTTCAAACGAATTCAATGAGTTTTTTACAAGTACTCCTGCTAATCTCAGTAGCCAGTTCTCTAACCTTCAAAGCACTGAATCTGATTTTCATCAATATGTTTGCCCTACTGAATACGACTCGCAATGTATTTTCGCCCCTATAACTGCTTTTGAGCTGTACCAAATAATAAACGTCTCATCAGGTTCCAATAGTTGCGGCTTCGACCAAATTAGCAACAAGACACTAAAAATAATTTCTCTATTCTTAGTCGATGTTCTGTCACACATTTTCAATATAAGCCTGGAAACTGGTTGCTTCCCTGAAACTTTAAAAAAAGGTATAGTTATACCCATTTTCAAAAAAGGTAACAAAAAAGACTTAAATAATTACAGACCTATTGCATTACAGTCAGTGTTCTCCAAGCTATTTGAAAAGTGTGTTAAGAACCGGCTTATGGAATATTTAGATATAAAAAATCATCTCAGTGATAAACAATATGGATTTCGCATAGGGAAAAACACTGAGTACGCTCTATTGAATTTCTTAAATGGAGTCCACGAAGGCATAAATTTGAGCAAATCAGTTGCAGGTCTGTTTGTTGACATAACGAAAGCCTTTGACATGGTAGACCACAAACTGCTGCTTAAGAAATTGAAATCAATTGGAATTCCATGTATTATATTGAAATGGTTTGAGTCTTATCTTAAAAATAGACCACAACTCGTTAGAATTGATAATATCCTCAACTCGGTTTTAACAGTTAACACTGGTGTACCACAAGGGTCAGTACTTGGGCCTGTCTTATTCCTTTTATACATAAACTCAATATTTCAACAAAACTTTAAAGGTCAGATATCTGCCTTTGCAGATGACATGGCATTCTGCTACTGTTCCACCTCAATACACAATGTTGTTGAAGATATTGAGTCAGATTTAGTTACCTTAAAAAAATGGTTCTCAGTGCACCACCTAATCTTGAGTCCTAAAACAAAAATTGTCCATTTCGACCTCACTTCCCTAAAACATAATCCTAAAGCAATTATCTGGCATTCGCATGACTGCATCTCGCATAACTGTACTACAACTTGTATTGAAATCGAATCAGTTATCGAAATTAAATATTTGGGTGTGTATTTGGATTCAAAATTAAATTGGTCGTCACACATAGCAAAACTCCAACAGTATTTTTGTAATCTTAATAGATCTTTTTATTTTTTAAGGTCGGTTTGTCCTCCGGTAGTTCTCAGAAATCTATACTTTGCACTTTACCAATCTAAGCTGCAATATGGTATTGCTTGTTGGGGTGGTACTTATTTCAGCAATATACAACCATTGTTGACCAACCAAAAACATGTACTTAGAATAATTTATCATAAAAATAGAAGAGAGCACTCATGGCCTCTGTTTGTAATGAGCAATATCCTACCTTTAAGGCATTTATATGTTTTCAGAGTTCTTAAACTATTTTATAATGTAAGTGGTAACCGTCTGACTAGTCGTCACAATCCTAACAATCGAACCCTGAGGTCTTATGCTAACTGTGTCTGCTCAATTCCTAAGTTTTATAAAATCCACTTCAAAAAATACTTTCTTGTAACTGCGCCTTTTGTGTTCAACAAATTACCATCCGAAATTAAAGCAAACAACCCCTCTCCCAAACTCTTTCTACAAAATCTAAAAAAAATTTCTATTCAGCTCCTCGAATATCGATTTTCTTTTCCCTTAACTCCAATTATTTCATTTTTTTGTAGTGTTTGAAAATGTTTTTCTAAATTTACCATTAAATAACTTATGCTTAAACAATTATATATGAATAGGTTAATTGTTGTACCCCACAACGCATCTATTTACACAATTATTAAAGATGTATCACATGCCACTAGCCAACTCTAAGCTAAAATGTGATTCTAATTTCGTTTTATTATGTTTAATAATATAATTATAATTGTAATATGAATAATAATATAAATGTATAATTAAAACGAAATAAATAAATAAATAAATAAATTTATTTTACATATACAATTTGAACAGAAAACAAATAATAAGAAAAATTAAAAAAAAAAAAAATCATCGAACTCTGAAATCTGATTACATACTACAAACGACTCAAACGTGTATGATCATGTTTAATACCCATTTCTTTTATTTGAGCGTGACGTCATAAATAAGTGACGTCGTATGATGTACTTATAAAAGTTGTTGATCTAGTTTTAATTTATAATGACATTGTGAAGTTTTAAATATTATGTAGATGATAAAAATTATGCATATGAGACAAAAACGCGTTTTTTAACCGTTCATAGAACAACAACCAAAACAAAAATTACGTAAAAATTAACAACTATACAAATGCACAAGAAATTTTTTATAAAAAAATACGATAACGTAGAAAAAAAAACTATATTAAAAAATATTTGAAAATTAAAAAAAAAAAACAATAAAAAAAATTAAAAAATATTTAAAAATTAAAAAACAAAAAAATTAAAAAAATTTTTTTAATTTTTTTGTTTTTTAATTTTTAAATATTTTTTAATTTTTTTTATTGTTGAAAATTGAATATGTAAAATAAATGCACTACTTGTAATTGTTTATTGAAAATAGTAGAAATGCATTTTACAGCGTTAGTTGGATGTTCGTCACAAGGGTAATGTTTAGCCAACGTTTATCTAATAAGAGGAAATTAAAATAAATTAAAGCATTTCACCATAATGCTGTGGTGTAATATATGAAAGATTTTAATCAAGCACATTGATAAAACATTATAGTTATATTAAACTTCGTTACAATCGAAGAAAAATAGATTTTAGGTTATAAGCTAATTATTTTTTTAATGGTACTTTCTTGAGAGTCGTATTTGAATTTACTTAAAAGGACTTCTTATTAACAATTAAGTTATGGACAGTAATGTAATTGTAAAATATGATGTTTCAGTATGTTAATATATGATATAGTAATTAAATGAAACCATTTTATTTATATTTCCTTGAATATATTTTATTTGACATCTCTATTACATATTTTCTTAATACTAATAACTAAGCTTTTGAATAGTTTTTTAATTATTAACATTAAAAGCATGTTAAAGGAAAACAATGAAATATAATTTTATTCAAATACTAGTATATATTGTTATCTATAATTTAAATTAAACGCTAAATTGAATATTTTGATTATATGTTAAGTATACCGACTGATATGTCAATTGACGATATTAAAGTTTTTTAACTTGTATAAGAAATTTATTTAAGTTTGTGCTAAACTCTAGATTTAATTTAGATAAAATAAAACTCTTCAATCTTTTGATGGCCCCAAGCTAGTGTTCTATGTGAATTTGGTATGACAAATCTTTTGTCATCTCTATTTGTTAATGCTATTTTGTTTACCAATTGAGTAAATAAATTATGTTTAATACTCTTAAAATTTGATTGAGTTCTAATAATATTTTCATTTTTATTTAAACAATTTTTAAAATCATTTAGATTTATACTGTTTGAAACAACTGATTTCTTAACACCTTTAATTTTTTTTGTAATGATGTTATCATCTTCAAGTAATAAACAATAAGATTTAGCTTTTAGACCAACAAATTCGGTTAATAATTTTCCACCACATTCATCTTTAAACATCCCCAAAACTTTTTTATTTACAAGTGGTAAACCGTATATGTTTTCGATTGGATAATCTGAAGTATCAAATTTTATATTAACATCAGGTTTAATATCTTTGTAGAAATCATTGGTTCGAATCTCATAAATTAATGAATCTGTATCAGTATACAAGAGCGATGCATTATCATTATACTTTGTTTTAATATAGTTGTAATGAAAGTCGTACATAAGAGTTTTAGATAAATCTAAAACACTGAAACCTATATAAATAGGTTTATTATAGATGACAGACAGTCGATTCATTTGAATTGCTACTAGATTTTCAGTAAATACTGAAGATGAATGAAAATTGGGTTTGCTGATTAGATTACTTGCACCGAATTTATTACCTAAATTTTCCCAATGTGTTAATAACCTTACATCTGTTCTCTTATCAACATTTTCTATCGTTTTTCCAAAAATACTATTATTCATTAACTTATAGAAATCCTTTTCAAATGAATTTTTGGCTTTCGTTCGAAGATCTGTATTTAAATCTATATATGTTTTAAGCCATGGTTTTTGACTAAACTCTAGAACTCTGTGTATTTTTGTTAACACCAATCCGTTATTAATACATTGCTTTAAATTACTTTGATGAATAATGTAATTTGTTTTAGAAAGTAAGCTAGCGATCAATTTATTTTCTTTGGAAGATGTATAAAACGGTTTGATATTTTCCATACAAAATGGCAGATCATTGTGATTTCTATGTAACTGTTTAGGATAATCTAAGTCAACTTCTAGAATATAGCCCAACTTTGAATCATTATCGGTCAAGCAATTAACATCAAATTTTGCAACTTCGCTTGTATCAAGCCATCTGAAATTGGCATGTGGGAGTGATTGACTCATAGCCCAGCCATATAGATTGTTTGCATCCAAATAAATAAGAAACGAAGATTCAATTTCTTCATTGTATTTTTTCATATATTTATTATTTGCTTTTGCATATCGCTTGGAGCATTGTGCTAGGCCGCCTCGAATGCCCTTTTTAATATAATTTACCATGTTTATATCTTGAAATAATTCTAATTTAACTTGAGTGAACTTAAGCATTGCATCCCAACTTAAACCGGGAGCTGTGTAATAATGAGCAGGATCAAGATCATAGGTTTGCATACAAACGTTTCGAAAATTCTCAAATATATCAGCCAGGATAAGAACATCTGATTTCAAATATAAATCAGAATATTCTCCTAAGTTCTTACACTTAAATGTATTCCAAACATTTAAAGCATGATTATATTGATCATCGGTTATATTAGTATTTTGTAATTTATTAAAAAAATTCTGTTTGGATGGCAGATGCAAATCATTAAATCGTTCAAAAGAGTCAAGGAAATCATACGGGAAAACACCTTTTTTCCTTATAAGATCGAAATCATTTGGTAAAGGAAACATCTTTTTGACTTCCTTGAATTGAAATTCGCTAAGATTGCTTGATAGTTTATCAATACTAGTTGGCATAAATTTAAATGAATCTATAAACCGTAATTTAATTTTTTTGGAATCGCTTATTTTGAAATGCTTTGTGAACGATATATATCGTTCTTTATTCTGTGCGATTAAGTCTATAGTTTCAGTATCAAACCCTAATTCCTTTATAATAAAATGTGCATCGTAACCGCTTAAATTGTGACAAACTAGAGGTACAAATTCAGCTATTTTATAATTTAAGTTACATTTAGTATGAGCAGCACCCGTGAACAGACCGGTTAAATGACAATGATCTCTTACTTTATAGTTTTCAAAATCATCAAAATTACCATTACAAATATGACATTTAAGAGCATTATCATAACTTAATTGGTCAGCGGATGAAAGTTTCTCCATTACTTTGTTCACATGCATCTCATCATATATAACTTCCAAATCTTTTTTTATTTGATCAATAAAATTTTTTCCACAATCACTACCTCTATATGTAGCAAATTTAGATTTACTATCATCAAAAGAACATTTGATATAATATGCAAAACTACAAGGTTCATGTTGTAAAACATTTTCAGTAAACGATGTTTCAGAATTTGGACTACAGGAATCTATTGGTTTTAAAATTGCTTCAAAATCACAGTATATCACGTAAGGAAGTCGTAGTTTGTGCTTGTAGTTCTTGAATTCAAGAACGTTATTTTTCTCAGTAGGGAGAATAGATTTTATTCGATTACAGCCATATTTAATATGTATGTTTAATTGAGTTTCATCTCTAAAGAAAGTCAAACAACCATCACATATATGTTTTTTATTTGCACGTTTGGATATCTGTTGATCCACTAATCTACTTAAATTTTTAATCCAACAGTAGTGATTGTTTTTATCATTTTCCAAATACAAAAGGTTAACATGTTTTTTTTGTTTAAAGTTGGTAAAATATAAAGGACCGATGACTTGATTGTTTTCTAATCCATACACGTTAATGCTAATATTGTTTAATTGTTCAAATAAGGAAATATCTTTAATAGATACCGGAAAACTTATATTATCTAAAATTAATTGTGTTGAGTAATGTTTATAAGATGACACTCGTTTAGGTTTTTTAACATCATGATTCAATGCAGCAACAACAGACCAAGCGAAACAGGCCTGATCGGCGTTTTCGATATTAATCACCGCCTTCTTTCTTTTGATGTTATCTGGGAGAGATATATACGATGAACCTCTCATTGGGTTATATTTATTGACATTAATTTCCAGAAATAGAATTTTTTGTAATGCCCAACCTGATTCTCTCTCTTGAAAATCCTCACTTTGAGTTTCAAAGTCTCTAATAACTTGGTTTATCGTTAAATCAAGATCACTTCCTTCTGTAAGAATAACGTTTTTAGTGTTAAAAGTTTTTATTGTGTTGATGTTACTAGTTTCTGGATTTTTTGAATCATATTTTATATAAGATGTGAACAGTTCAAAATTAGTTTTTATAGCATTATTTGTTTTTATTTGTTGGTCTATTAAATTAATTATTTTCGGTTTAATAGACTTAATAAATTCTAGTAAGTCAACGTGATCCGTTGATAAATCAGAAACACGATAACCGATTATTCTTGATTTAAAAGCACTTTCAATTACTTGTATTGAATCATCACTTTCATACTTCTTTAAAATGTTATTTTTATGTTCAACACTCTTGAGATGATTATGGAAATACTTTTTTATAACTTCTAAATTGCAAATTTCACATTTTATTAATTCACTTTTTATCGTATTATCACCCACTCCATTATCAATATCTACTTTAGTCTTCTTTGTAATTGCACTGGATTTATTTTCTAAAGAGTGTAGTCTTTTCATACTATTATTGAATGTTAATTTCAATTGATGATTATTTAATTGATGATATTTTAGCTTTCTTATATTATCCATTTCCATTCCACAAAACTCACACATTAGTTCAAGCTTATTATGAATAAATTTCACATGCCGTGCTAAATTTTCACTACTAGAAAATGATTTACTGCATTTCTCGCATTGGATCATTATATTTAGTGTTGAAATTCTTGACCTGTTTAAATAATTAAAGCAAACGATTTCTTATCGTTTGATACTTATATCGCTTAATATCAACTTCCAAAGATATATTCAGGTTTTGTGTTTTTTAGTTTTTCAATTAATATTACTTTATTTTAATATATAGTGTTTTTTATTAAACAAATTTTCCAAATATATAAATAAAAGTAATTCAAAACTCCGTTTAATAAAAATGAGTACGAGATACGTATTCATCAACAGCTATTCGGCTAGTGACAATTAAACAATATTCACTTGCTTTTATATAAAATTAAACTTATTATTTCCTCCTCTCTAAATTAAAACAGTTTTTCTCTACATTGTTTTTAAATCAAATCTTCGTTATCAGTCAATTTTTATTAACGCGTCATAAACAAAATCAAAAGTACTCACATAATTTTTATTATACATGTATGCACTATTGGATTGATTGTAAAGCAAAACCAGAGATTAGCAATAATTTGCGAATGGATAAATATTCATACATATAAGTAGATTTCTTTTACATGGATTTCGCGAAATATCAAGTAATTGAGATCGAATTGTTTTCTGTTTTTATAATGAGAATAAGAGATCAAGAAATGCATATATAAATTAAGAAGTGTGACTTCTGATAGATTTTCTTAAATGCAATTTTAGCACATTTCAATACGATTGTCAATGATAGCTTATAATAAATTAAAGCAATTATCGTTTTAATTTATTTATTAATATTAAGCTTTTTTTTAATGTTTAAAAAAGATTCAATTATATATTAAACCAAATGGCAATCTTCTTTGTTATTGTTAGCAAATAAAGAGGTGAAATAAAAGTAAAAACATATTTATATGTATTTACAACAAAACAATTAACGCATTCTCTTATTTCTTTATTCTAGTGTGACTTGTACAGTTCGTTCCTAATACTCTGTATTTTAACTGAGTAAAATTGAATAGAGGAAAAGAATATGTGAGAAGAAAACGGTACTTGTGGTTTCACTGTATATTTTTCATATGAATTGCATACTCCCTCAGAAATTTATATGGAAAAGTGATTTGGGCTTGTTAATATTTGGGCTGGCCTAGAACCATCCACTTAACACTACTAACTTAACTAAATTCAATGGATGTTTTGAAGAGGCTTTTTGTTTATCTGATCAATTTATTGATTGGTTACATGGACTGAAAAATAAAATTTAATGTATTTTGATGTTGAATAAACCGTACGATTAAAAAAAAAAATGTGATTGATCCAAAATTGAAAAGACAAGTTTGTTGAAGCAGTCAGTACGTATTTTTAAAACTTTTAAAGCAAAAAACTTTATAAATCTGAAGAAAAAAAAAATCAAATTTTTCTTCATTCTGAAAGACCTTAAAGAATTGCACTGAAATCGTCATCCTCTTGTTGACTCATTTTGAGCGAAGGAATTTTGGTAATACTGTGTATATCATTATAATCATAGACCTCATACATGTTTGTGTCATTTCATATGGATAAAAGGCCTTACATTGTAAATAATGAACACAAAAAAAAATAAAAGTATGACACTTCGTTAAAAGCTTATAGACCTTTTTTCTTAAAGTTCAAATCGTTATTTTGGTGTATTTGACAGATTACATACAGCAATGATAATTAAAAATCAGTTATTATGTATGAAAATATGAAAATCCATAAGATCTGAATTCCCATTTACCGCGCTGAAATTTTGCTCATACTGAGTATCTCATTATAATAGAGGACATATTACACATTTTTGTCATTTTTATATGAAAAAATGGCCTTAAATTGTAAATAATGCGCGGTAAATGGGCCTTTTAAATAAATAATGAGTTCATGAGTTTATTCATAGAGTGGAGGCGGCTGCCAGGAGGGACCGTGTGAATTGGGACGACCTTAGGTCTATCGTTCCACGGTACCTCAAGGGGGCTGCCGACAGATACTATTTGAATTTAACTCATGAATATGAGCTGGTGACTTACCCAGTGTTAAGGAAGGGACTCCTACAAACCTTCGGTACGCTCACTGATGATAAGGCGATCTTGCGAGTTCTTCTGAACCGCAAACAAAAGTCAAAGGAGAGCGAGTACGAGTATCTGGTGGAGATTGGTTCGTTAAACCGTCGCTTAGCACGTCCATTTGCTGACCGTGAAATGCTAGAAATTGCTCGGGAGGAACTGAGTGTGGAGCTCAAAAATGCTACACTTGCAGCAACAATATATTCAATTGATGAACTTCGGACTTTATGTCAGAAGTTTGAACGTTTGTGGTCCACACCAGTTCCAACCAGAACATCAAACTTAAGAATTAGCGAGCTACAGCAGGTGGATGATTATGAGGTGGATGCTGAACCAGAACAACATGGATATATTGAAGCGATGGATTCAACACAGAGACGGATATTTCAGCGACCTGTCATAACATCTGATAACAGTCAACCTGGTCCATCAATGTCCAGACAACCAATAGTGTGTTTCAAATGTGGAGTAAACGGTCATTGAGCTCCTGATTGCTCTAAAAATCGGATTAAATTGTATTGCTGGAAATGTAACAAACCGGATATAATTTATGCAAATTGTTCATATTGTCACCCGTCGTTAAACTATCGACCAAGAGTACATGCTTCGGGGATGATGCCCTCGGTTCAACATCCAATGAGCCCGAAGAAAGCGACGAGAGATGTAGGAACGCAGGACGATCGGCCACCACTCAAGAAGCTCGAATAAAATCATCAAATACATTTAATTTCCCATCATTACATCGAACGTATTTTAGACGTCTTGAACGTAACATTAGATATTGGAGGATGAGGAAATTATTTCGTAAAGCTTGTATTTCATCTATCCTTTCAGAAACGAAGGATCCTCGGCCGCGATTAACAATTAGGATTTTGGACAAACATATTTCAGGATTATTGGATAGTGGAGCGTCAATCACAATACTTGGAAGAAATTCCTTGGAATTATTGGAATCATCAGGTACAACCTACCGTAAACACACTTCGTGCATTCGTACGGCGGATGGTACTGCAAATAAAATTTTGGGTTACATCGAAATTCCAATAACTGTGAATGGCTCCACTAAGCCAATGCGGTTCCATATAGTCCCTGGTTTACGAGAAGAGCTCTACCTGGGCATAGATTTCTGGGAGAAATTCGGTATTGTTCCTTCTTTTGTTAGTGAACTGACTCGTACAGAGCCAATAACTTTAAATACAGACAACCTCACCACTGATCAGCAACATGAACTGGATATGATCAAGGATTCTTTCCCGTCATTTGAAGTGTCTGGGCTCGGAAAGACTTCTTTGGTTGAACATGTTATCGATGTTGGTGATAATGCACCTGTTAAACAGAGGCATTATCCCACATCGCCGGATGTTCAACTAAAGGTTTATGCCGAACTTGACCGAATGCTTCAGATGGGCGTGATCGAAGAGAGTAACAGTTCTTGGTGCTCGCCAGTGGTTTTGGTACAAAAAGAATCTGGTAAAAACAGATTATGTATTGATAGCCGTCGTGTCAATTCACTAACGAAAAAGGACGCTTACCCACTTTCCTTGATTGATGGCTTACTAGGTCGTCTAAATAGCACAAAGTACATTTCAAGTATTGATCTCAAAGATGCTTTCTGGCAGATTCCTCTGGCAGAAGCATCTAGAGACAAGACAGCCTTCACAGTGCCTGGTCGTCCATTGTATCAATTCCGGGTTATGCCCTTTGGATTGTGCAATGCTCCCCAGACAATGTGTCGGCTAATGCACAAAGTGATACCACATCAATATCACGAAAATGTCTTTGTTTATTTAGATGATCTATTGGTAGTCTCTTCCACGTTCCAGGAACATATGGAATTGCTGTCCAAAGTCTCTTCATTGATAAGAGCGGCTGGGTTAACAATAAACCTCAAGAAAAGTAAATTTGTTCTGAGAGAGGTGAAATACTTGGGATTTTTGGTTGGTGAAGATGGTCTACGAACAGACCCTGACAAGGTAAGAGCTGTAGCAGAGTACCCAGCTCCATCTACAGTTAAACAAATACGACGTTTACTAGGAATGACCGGTTGGTACCAACGTTTCATACCAAATTATGCAAGCGTGGTATCACCGATTACGGATTTATTAAAGCAAGATTTTTGGGAAATTGAAATGGACATTGGAAGCGCAAACAGCTTTTGAAAATTTAAAAAGATTGCTGACTACAGCACCGGTATTAGTAAACCCTGACTATAATAATGAGTTCTTTATCAGATGCGATGCGAGTCTGACAGGGATAGGTAGCGTACTGTATCAGATCGACGAGGACGGACAAGAGTGTCCGATAGCCTTCATGTCGAAAAAACTTAACAAAGCTCAGAGAAACTATTCTGTTTCTGAGCTTGAATGTCTTGCGGCAATTCTAAGTGTGAAGAAATTCAGGGGCTATGTTGAAGGTCACCGATTTACTATCGTGACTGATCACTCAAGTCTGAAGTGGCTTATGTCACAGAAAGACTTGAGTGGTCGTCTGGCTAGGTGGAGCCTAAAACTCCAACATATGGATTTTACCATTGTCCACCAAAAAGGTACCCAAAATATAGTCCCTGATGCTCTATCTCGTCTATATGACGATACACACGAGGAATTGACGGAAGCATTAACACATCACATTAACGACATTAAAATCGACAATGAAGGTTATCGGCACAACGAATATACGGATATGATAGCTAAAGTTCAATCATCTCCTAAGGACTTTCCATCAGTTAAAGTCGTGGATGAGAAGCTATACATACGTATTGAGCCAAGACCTGATGCAATACCCAACGATGTTCCTGTGTGGAAACTCTGGGTACCAAAACCGATGACTTCCAACATGATTCAGAAACATCATGATGATAGTACTGCTGCTCATGGAGGTGTTAAAAAAGACTTTAGAATTACTTCGACGTCTTTATTATTGGCCGGGCATGGCGTCACAGGTACACAACTATGTTGTGTCCTGCGACACATGTAAACAAACAAAAGCCACGAATCAGATATTGCGTCCTCCGATGCAATATCAATTCGAAACAGCACGTCCATGGCAGAGAGTCTACATAGATTTTTTGGGACCGTACCCTCGTTCTACACTTGGGAATACGGTGTTGTTGATAGTTCTGGATCATGCTACGAAGTTTGTACTACTGAAACCACTTAGAAACGCAACTTCACCGAAGGTGAATGCTTTTCTGAGGAACGAAGTGTTTCTTACATATGGGGTACCAGAGTTTCTACACAGTGACAATGGCAAACAGTTCACTAGTAGGAACGTTCAAAATCTTTTGTCAGATTTCGGCATTAAACACATTAGGACCGGTGTCTATAGTCCTCAAAGCAACGCGTCAGAGCGGGTCAATAGGTCAGTTCTAGCAGCAATTCGAGCGTTCATTAAAGGTCAACATACCAAGTGGGATTCACAAATTGGTGAAATCGCGTATGCACTGCGGGCGGCAGTACATTCAGCTACCAAGTACTCACCGTACTATCTATTATTTGGTCAACATCCAGTTTCGGATGGGAATACTTACCATTTGTTGAGATCACTACACAAGCTTGGTGAAGATGCTGGTGAGGAAATAGAACGCTCTGATCATTTGACTCAGCTTCGGAACCGGGTTCAACAGAGTTTAAAAGCAGCCTTCAAAAAATCGCAACATCAGTATAACCTGCGATCTAAATTACGGACTTTTCAACCACAACAACGTGTGTTTGTACGGCAACATCATTTGAGTGACGCTACAAAAAAATTCTCGGCAAAATTGGCTCCAAAGTTCTTACCTGCGATGATTAAGACTAAGATTGGAAATGTACTCTATAAGTGCACAGATATGAGCGGTAAGAATCTTGGAGTCCATCACGCGAAAGACATCAGGGAATGATGTCTTTTCGTTAGGTAGGGTCGTTCCTCTGGCTGGTTGTCGTCTCTGGGGTTCACATCTTCAGTGTCACATTTTGCTGGTTGTATCGGGGTGTCCATAGTGCTGACGTTCGGATGGATGGTCGGTCTCAATACTCAGTGAAGTTCCTAGGGACCTCATGAGTGTTGGAACCGGTCATCGGTCCTGACGCCAGTTGTAATGGATAGACTGATCATATTGTATCATAGTCGCAGCTTTAATAGTTGTCATTTCTTTTATTCTCCTGTACCGCTCATAATAGTTTCTCATCCATTCATCATCAATAGTCATATTTCTTTTAGTCCCCATCACTCATAGTTTTCCTATTTTTCTTAAGGTTTGACTAAATTTTCATTAGCTGGACAGACATATTTGAAGAGAATTGAACTCATTACACTAATTAAATTTAGATGGTAATTGATTAAAAGTTTTCATTACCTATAGTAAACTTACATTTTGATAAAAAAATTGCATGAATGTAAAAATTTTCCTTAAATATTGTCTATATAAACATCGCTATTTTGTTTTTTGCAATTCACTAACATTAACTCATGTTATATTTCCATCCGCTTTGGTTCCCTCTATTATTTCAATTTGAATTCTCTAAATATCAAACGTAATTACCCGACGAAGCTTTCCAAAACCTTACAACAGCTGTGCGTTTATTTTTACAGTCATTAACATGCAAAGAAGTATTATCTTGCTTTGTTATACATTCAATGTTTTTTTTCCTTTGCATGAGAAAGAAAAAACAACAAAACAAAAAGAAAATCTACTTCAAACAATCTTTCCGATATAAAACCGAACTTCACTGTTTTTTTATATATACCTGAACGCCTTAACGTCGATTAAACTAGCAATTTATTCATTCTAAATTCAATGATAAATGATATTAATGTATCGGAAATGAGTTGTATCGTAAACTTGTCTTTGCGCAATATTTTGAAAAACCAAACAGTTTTGTCTAACTATAAAAATTTCCTAACACTTGATTTAAATTAATTATTTTACATCTGAAACTCTATATTCGAGTTTTTTCGATTTTCAAAAAAGGAATTTTTTTTGGTATATATGGATCGACTGTAGGTTTTTCCGTCTCTTAGTCTATTACATTTGTTGTATCTATTGTGACGGTTGTCATTTTTACCTCTGTTGGTTATAACAAGAAAAGAAGAAATTTTCTTGACTTCTGGAACCTACACTTGTGGAATGGAAATTCATTTTTTCTATAATGTCTTTTCCATAACCACAAATGGTCAGTAACTGTGATATAGTATAATTTAAAAAAATCTAAATTATATATACGTTTAGTGTAGTTCAATTTTTGTTATTAAAAAGAAAAGAAAAATTAGCTAATAACCAAAGAAAAGAAACTGTTAGTTTCATGGAAATTCATTTTTCTCTATAATGTCTTTTCCATAACCAAAAATGGTCATTAACTGTGATATAGCATAATTAAAAATCTAAAATATATATACGTTTAGTGTAGTTCAATTTTTGGGCTATTAAAAAGAAAAGAAAAATTAGCTAATAACCAAAGAAAAGAAACTGTTAGTTTCATGGAAATAATATAGTGTAAATTTTGTGTTTGTTTGCCGCATATTTATAGTGCATATGTACCGTAACGTAAGTTATAAAATTAATTTAACTGGAAAAGACTAACAGGTTTGAAAATCAACCCGCCGCGACAGGTTTTGTGTCATTACTTGCAAAATCTGATAGTATAAAGGTCATTGTACGTCACCGATCTCACATGATCCAACAACAAAAAAAAAACGGTTCAAGGATTATAAATTCTTGATCGAAGTCGCGATGTTAAAATTAGGACCGGGGGGTTTGATTAAATTACTTCAATTATCTGTCAGTCTGTACTAGGCAAAAAAATTACTAAGATCTAATTGTTAATTTAAGTGAATATCATTAACTCTATAGTAATGTGTAATAATCCCATTTCAAATTAACAAAGAAATAAAAGAAAATAAATGGAGAATGAAAGTATACTTGTTTTGATGTTCGTTTGATGAAAATAATAGATATTGATCGTCTCACGCTTATAGTGACGTCAGCATTAATTATAAACCAACGTGTTAAGCATACCGGTTCCTGTTACGGTTACCGTTTTTTTTTTGTGAAGAGAAACAAGACGCGGGATTTTTGAATATATTGAGGTGTTTTCTTAGAATGCGAGAATATCATCGCTTGCATTCAGTTCAATAGTCGAGTGAGAATTCGAGTTTATCCTGCATGGTGAGCTCTCATCCCTCGGCTTCTTGGATCATCATTTAGAGCCACAATGCTATCAAGTTAATGGAGTAATATGGCGAACGGAATCTGGAAAACCGGAATATCAAGAAGGTGAGTGTTCTTCTATTCTGTTTATTTTTAAATAGTGTTATGAATGAATATGGACGTGTGTTTTTATGAGCGCGAGCATGTGGGAGCGTTCGTGGGTTGGATGTTGGAGAGTCCATGTCTATATTATACTTTATTCATTTAACAATGTAGGCGAAGGTCAAAGAGGTCATATAACCGTCGAAGTTAAAATGTCCAAGTGGTAAGATACATTTCCACAATAACAAGCAAACAGGAACAATAAATATTAAATAAATTTTCTACTTTGTTCCTTTTGATCGAATTAATTTAATCAAAGATTTTTTTTTGTAGACAACTGTGTGAACGTTTTACATTATTCAATTTAAAAGACTTCTCTGACCTAGTTGATTCACCTCTATAACAAATACAATAAATAAAGTCTGTATGGCAGGAATTTCACGCTATAGTAATTCACTATATATAATATATTCCAATAATAGAGTTGCCAGTTTTATGTTAAGTATACCCAATGGTGTGAATTAAGGTAGTCGAAAGATCCTCTAATTTAAAATGATATTCAGGATACAACATTTCATGCATTAAACACTTACCTGAGGACGATTCAGACATAATAAATTCGTCCTTCTCAAAATTCTAATTCAGCAAATGCTTATATTTCAGAAGGTTAATATAACTTTAATTTTATTTAAAAAGAATTAAATAGCTGTCTTGTTAGTTCCTAGTTTAAAAGACACCAGATATTATTTTCAGTTTTAAACACCATATCTAATCAATTAAAGATAACATTCTAAGTCCAAGTGCTATCGACATAAATTAACTTTTTTTAATTTCAAACATATTTCACCGATAATCGTTGTGTTTGATATTATTAAAATTAAGGGGTAGAAAAAGTTAAACCCAACTTTTGCGGAAAAACATTTTTTTTATATTAATCAAAGTGTTAAGGAAACTTCATATAATAGAAAGCCTTTTACTAAAACAGAAAAAAACATGACCTCTTTTTAAAGTGAGGACAAACTAGGCTCACAAAACAAAACTTTAGGTTGTTTAGTTTAATAAACCGTTACCTAAAAAGCATCGGTTAATAAAATCGTCCAACAGTGGATCTGGTATGAAGGCAGTGCAACTCTCAAGATTGGTGGCTTATAGCGACACCTTTGTTATAGTTTTTTTTGTCTACTGATATTTTTATGATTAACCTATCCCAATCATAAACCTTGGGAATAATAATATATTAATTTTATTGTAGAATTTTTGTCTTCATCAGATATTTTATTAAAACAACGAAACCACCAAATAACGTGGAATCTATTTTAGTTTATGTTTTTTTTTTATATTCGATTGAAGTACCAACCCTAGCATAAAACTATAAAAAAAAAAGAAGGAATGTTCTGCCAAAAATTAATTCAAAATACAGAAACTTTAAACAATATTGTAATTGGAGCCAACTATTTGTCACTGAAATATAATAATAAAATTTTTTTTTATTTCTTTGTCTAAATCACCGTGACGTAAATAATCATCAACTACCGATTACTAATGAAAATAAAGAATACTTTTTTTTTGGGAATTTAGATGAAATTAATAATTCGTCCGAAAATAAGTAGTCTCAATTTTGTTGTCATGTGAACATTCTTCTAGGATATGGACTCGTCTTAAATAAAATAAAGCTTGTTTTAAATAAAATAAAGCTTGTTTTAAATAAAATAAAATAAAGCTTGTTTTAAATAAAATAAAATAAGGAATAGTTTTTGGGACTTTAGATGAAAGTTTTAATTCGTCCGAAAATAAGTAGTCTGAATTTTGTTGTCATGTGGACATTCTTCTAGGATATTGGATTGTTTTAGGTGCGTGTGTGTGTGAATGAAGTATGAGAGTGTGAAAGTATGTGAGTAACTGTGGGGTTGGGCGTGGGGATCGTGGTTCTTTCGCCAAAGGGGTCGCCAGAGTCTCATTTTTTCCATTTGTATTTTTATCCCATTTCCGAAAATCCCCGTAATTCGCGTACATGTCTGCATTTGTATTGGAGCAGCAGGGTTTACCAATCGGACTCCATACTGTGATTAGCCGGAGCACAAAAATAAAATCTCACTTAGTTACGCGACCTGCTATGCCGCTTCATTGGTTCGCCAATGAAAAAGCTCTTCATTACACAGTGACTGTGGGTTACTCGATCCCAGATACAGATTAGTTGTGGGAAGTAGTTCGGTGGTTTCTGACGTAGAGGGGGTGACGACGTTTTTGTGATTTCAAGGGTAAATATCTTGGTTTTTACCTTGAATTCATGGTGTAACGTCCGCTATATTCAGCTAAACAATAATAAAACCAATTCATATTCTTTTTCTAATTCAATAAAAATTTATTTCATTAATTTCAGTTCATTTTTACATTAATAATAATTTAAAAAATTTTCAACGGCCAGTTCAATTTCAAATATACTGGAAAAAATAAACGAACGTGCCAATTTTATTTTCATTTCTAACGAACAGATGTCGTTACTCAATTTTTGCTGAATCTTGGTGTTGCACGATTTTTCATTAGAAGATGTCAAAGAAAAATCACATTTCTTTTGTTTTTAAGCAAGTCGATGTGAAAAATTTTGAGAAAAAAAAGTTTCATTCCAATTTTGTTTACCAAAAAGCGATCATCTTAAAAGTAAAAGAAAACTAAGAAAAAATTAAATTTTGTAAAGATCGCATTGAGTAAGTTTTTCTCAATTTTTATTTTATCTATTAGATATAATAGAAAAAGTGTAGTAATCAGAAATGATATCTCTGATAAAATTTTTACCGAACGGTATAAGAATATAACATGTACATTTTTGGTATACCTGTCAAACGCAATAAACAGAAAACAAAAGGAAATTAGGAGGGACTTCTTTTTTTTGTGTGGTTCGCCATATTGTGGCTGAAAAGGTGGCTGATTATTTTGTAAAGTGTTGATAAAGAATTATTGGAGCTATTGTGGCTGAAAAGGTGGCTGATTATTTTGTAAAGTTTTGATAAAGAATTATTGGAGCTATGGTGGCTGAAAAACTAAAGTTGATATATGTTTTGGAAAGCTGAATTGGATACTATGAATATACATATATCTAGGGGAAAGAAGTTACTTAAACAAGAAAAGGGAAGACCATCTTTAACAATCAACAACTTAAGCTAAGTTTTTTTTTATATTTTATATATATATTTTCGATTTTGAATTTTTAAATGCTAGGCTGAACAAGTCGTTTCTTAGATAAGAGATTTCCCAAGACTGGGTTGGTCGTTGGGGACTAAGCCGCTATCCCGTGTTCAATATATTTTATTTTTGTTTTTTGTGTGTCCAAGTGGCTCAAGATAAGAGTCACGTAATAAACTAATTAATTGGCTATGGCAATAATGTAACATATGTATGACTAATCTAATTGACATACATTACATATGTTATTCTTCCCATCAAATTATCGTAAACAATTAATTAAGTCATCAACAACTTAAAAACTTAGATCGAATTTCCATAAATTCCCACAATATATTTTAAATAACGGAATCTAAATAACATAAAATAATATTAAACTTGATGACATTACAGAAATAAATTTAAATTAAATTTATCGGAATAAATATAATTCCTGCTGAATGAGGCAATTATATTTATTTAATATATGATTGACCGATATTACCTTTACATAATAAATCGATTGTTAATTGGTTAATCGATTTAATTATTAAAATAAAGATAATACTAAGAGGGGATGATAGTGGAGAAACCCTCAACCAATTTTACTATAAATTAAATGAAAATCACAATGAAAGATCAATCAATAAACTTTTCCGAAAGTTAAAGTGTTTGTTTTATTTAAACCTTTTATCGGAAGAAAGTCTGCCCAATAGGCCTTAGTCTACGGGTTAAACATGGTTTTTCCAGTTGCGATATAGTTCAACTAATATTGCAATATAGTTCAACGGATAAGTCCACCACAACAAGTCCACCTAAAATTGCAATATAGTTCAACGGATAAGTCCACCATAACAAGGACTGTTCGCCCGTAATAGTTTATATCCAAAAAATATCAACAGAAAATGGACTTGAAGGTTTCGTAATTTTAAATAAAGGTTCGCTATCGGAAATTTTCTTTCCGAAGAAGATTCATCGTTTATTTGTTTAAACTCTAATTCAACATTTTCTCCATCACTGACTCGTCTTTTTTTTTTATATAAATTAATCGACTTTTTTTATAGGATGTTTGGTGATCAAAGAACGCATTGTGCATTTAACTGAATGTTTTCTTTTCTCTTTTAGTAAATTGTACATATTTTTCTTGTAATTTATTTTTGGTTAGCTATTTTTCTTGGTTGATCTTCATCAGGAAGACGATTAATATATTCTTCAAATTGAGTTAAGTATATTGCCAAGTTTTTTATAGTTTTCGTTGTGTGTTTTGCCTTTTCTATTTCCGATAAAGATTGCCAGTCATATTTCATCTGTTCTATTGATTTAGAACTAATATTCTGTTTTACGTATCCCACCTAGCACAAACACCCGTAATGATACTATATAAAGGTTTATATAGTCAAATTACGCAGGAACGAAAACTTCCCCTCTCAAGATATAAACATTTATACGATACCTATAAAAGGTTTATACGGTTTGAAAGGGCGCAAACTATACAGCAATTATGTAACGATTGTCCTAATTCTTCTCAATAAATAATTAAAAACACATATATTACATTTCAGAATCTATTTTATCATTTCCGATAATTCATCTTCTCTAGTCTAAGTAAAAACTCATAATTCATTTCGTGAACAAAAACCACTTAAACGTTTCAAATTTGAATTTATCTCCAAACAGTTAAACGGCGAAATACGGTATAAACTTACTCCTCCAAATTGAACGAAAGAATGTTGTTTTGTTTTCTCAAAGTTGGTAGAGTTTTTTTGGTACACAATTTTTATAAAATGTCAGATAGATTCATTTTTTTAAAAAATCAATGTGTGCTTAGCTTTTAAAGCTGAAACATTAAAAAAAAAAAAAGCAAAAAGTCCTGATTTTAAATAATTAAAACATAAATCATTTTAGAAAATTCTGGTTATTATACCCAAAATAATGTATTTAGTGGAAAATGTATTGATTATATTATTAAATACAATATTAGTTTATGGTATGTAAAGAAAATTTATGTATACAAATCAAGTAGCAGTGAAATTAAAAACAATACAATTATAATCTTGATTTATCGTATTTTCATTGTATTGATCCTGTGGTGTTAAAAAATTGAACGGTGTACATAAGTATATGAACCGTAATACCGAAGTTGAAGGATATAATAGCGTCACACAGTCATGCTGTATGTGACTGTTTTTGATATCAAAAAGGTTATGGAAATATACAGATTACTGTCATATTGAATCTAATCTGAAAAATAAAAGGAAAAAATTATAGAATTGAATAGTGATATTAAAAGACAATTGCAATCTATTAGGCTTCTACTGATTCTATGGTAACAATTAAAAAAAACATTGAACAGGGTTTGAGTACATGAAAAGGGGAAATCAAAGTTAAGTTTACTGAGATAAAAAGTATGTTTTCCTGAAATGAACTGGACCTGAGGCTGATATAGTTGAAATTAAAAAATAGGTGGAAAAATTTATGGGGAAGAAAATAACATAGGACGTATACTATTTCAAGCATTACGAAGGAATAATTGTAGTTCGAAACAAGAGGCTTCTACAGAAGAATTGCAGGACTGGAAATAAAAGTAGCAGTAAGTTTATTATTGTTCTTTAGGTTAATATTAGGAATAAATACATATTTATACATATATATAAATTTATTATTGGTCTATACCTTTTAATTTCGAGAAAGGAAAAGAAATGTTAGTGTAGATCAACCTATATAGACAAGAGATCTCCAGGTCTGGATTTTTTTTTTGATGACAATCGGGCATTTCATGATTAGTTTTGATACTTTTGTTGCTAAAAGTCCAAGGAGATTCAATTTTGAATCACATTAAAACAATTACCTAGGCGAACTGAATTATTCAATGTCTTTTAAAGGTTTATACGACGTTTTATCTGAAAGCAGGGAAAGAGGTTTATATAAGAGGTTTATACAGCAAAAATATCTGTTTTATAGGATTCTTATATAATAACCTTATACAGTTTAAACAGGCAGAGTGATTATGAAAGTCTGTATACGGGTAAAAACAAAATGAAAAAAAAAAAATTATTATTTTTACTATCCGATTTTTTTATTTTAATTTCTATTAGTTGAACATTTGTTTCTGTTTATTTTAAGCATATTATTTTTGTGATGATATTAATATTAATATATATTTATGCTTCACATGCATATAATGTTATTATAAAGTCTTGGATACGCGATATATAAACGCATCCATAAAAACCGGGGCGTTATGAGAGGGCATTATGAATTCATAACGCCCGCTCTTAATATACTAAAATAATATTTCAAACTTCAAAATGTTTATCCTCATGGCATACTAGACAGTTTGTTTTTGTCGTAAATTGTATTTTTGCTTTTAATTTAAAAAGTTTTAAAAAATGTTTATTAATTAATAATTTTTATTCAAATTAAATCAAAATTTTCAATACAGTAAAAATGGCAATTTTCAAACTTGCCAGAAAAATCCACAGATTTACTGGAAAGATTGTCCGATACAGTTATCATTTTATTTGATATGGGGTAGGTTGATGATGTTGATGGTTGTTCTTGAACAATCGAGATGATTTCAAAACTAGAAATAGCACTTGTTTCTCCTTCAAATGAACCTACAGCACTTGCAATCATGTTGGAAATTCTATTTTTCGAAGTGATGCTTTCTTCTATGTAGCCTTGTGCATCTTTTATGAAAGCCATAACCTGATTGCCGGTTAAAACTTGAGATTTTTTTGGCGTATAACCTCTTGATTTTGTTTTTAAAAACGAAAGCAATTGGTTATATTTTGAAATATCAATTTTTTCGTAAACTGTAAGGGTAGATTTTAAAATGGAGTATTTGGTCCACAGTGAATTCGGGGTATACTTTTCAGACTAAATAAATAATTGAATTAATAAATTTACTTATTAAAATGTATAAACAAATTAGAATTACCAATTCTTGAAAGTATGCTAACAACACATTTTTATTCACTGCCTGTACTTTATTTCTTGATTTCCATGAACCAAAAATCCCGTAATCTTTATCATATTGTTGTTTGGATTTAATTGGCAATAAAGATTCCGTTGCTTTTTGAGCATTTTACTTAATAAACTCTGGCAATTGCAAATCCATTATTGTTTAGGACTAATTCAGAGTTCTGATTAATAATTATTTGAAACTTCAAACTGTTTTTTCTCATGGCAAACTACGCTACAAAATTTGGGAGAATTTGTTTATAGCAACGCACAAACAACAAATAATTAATTTAAACTTCAAAATATTTATTTTCTTGGCATACTGGGATACATTTGTATTTTTTTGCATAGCAATATAGACTAACAAATTAAATTCTTTCTTAGTTTTTAGCTTATTAAGTGAAGCATAAAATCTTGTATGCACCACTGGCGTTATTGGGTATTACGCCCATCAAGCGACATCCATCCCTCGGGCCAAAGGCCCTCGGGCTAGATTACGTCGCTTTCCGGGCGTAATAACCTACATAACGCCCTTGGTACATAAATAGCTATTAGAGTTTATTTTTTGTTTCATAAACTTACATTTTTTTTAATCAGCAACCGGTGGGATCGAACTCGTAACCTCTGCGTTACTAGTCATGCATGCTGTACCATCGTCTATTCTGAAATATGTTTTGTATACGCTTAAAGTAATACACTAATTTTTTAAATTTTACTTATATAAAAGCTGTATAAGGCAAACGTGCGCTTTTATTCTGACGTTTCATTTTAATTTCTCGTGTGGTTGATTTGAACATATATATATGTCTATCTGCGTATAATTGCTCTATATTTCGTTTTTATTCGTGGAAAAGTGAAAAACAAAGGTGCGGATAGCAAAAGATAAGTCTAACACAGTTTAATGCATTGGCGTATGTGCGCTCGAGTTTTTTTATTAAATATATAAAATTTCAATATTATTAATTGAATCATGGAAATATTTGAGTTTTCTGAATATTTATTTGTGGTTTATAGATGTCGTTTAAAATTGTGCAGACAAAAGAGAAAGGGAAAAAAGTGTTAACTATAGTTCCGCATTTATGGGAGACAAATGAACGACTCAAATGGTCGGCTGCTGGACAATTGCGACAAAAACAATTTTCCGAAATTCTGACAGATTTAAATAGTGTACCAAAGAAAGAGTGGACCTCCGTAAAATGCAGCATGAAACGGCAATGATTGACATACGATGCCGCTGTTCGCGAATGCAAGCAAATGTCTGACAATAGCGACACAGAACATCATCTGACAATAGCGACATCATGCCACCTCCGGCATAACGTAAAGTGTGGAACCGTAGTACAATTGGCCGGCCAATTGCACGTGATTTTACTGTAATGGTATACACAATATATATGTATACACAATATATATAAAGCTAATAATGAGCTGTTTAAATTGTTTTCGATTCCATTTAAACGCAATGCAGGTGGATGAATTGATCAATAACGACGGTTCTGTACAACCCGAAAATTCTTCAAAATCGAAAGAATCTCCGTCGTCGCCAGTCGCCAAACATCACAACAGTTTAGCAACAGCTGCAATCATTAGCGCAACGCAACCACAAATAATTAGTCAGTCAGTCGAGAAAAAGGTTTTTTACTACATTGAAAATGGTATAATTTACGATCAAAATGGTCAATATCTTCCGAAATATGCCGTTGAGGGCGAAAACATCGTTGCTGTTTTGCCCGAAGAAAATTCAATTTCAAGTGTGGTACTTATGCTGGCATTAGCATTGAGCAAACTGAAAATCATTCAAGAGGAACAAGAGGTCCAGCTGGGTGCGATTAACTTAAAACTTGACTTGATTTTGCGTGCAATGTCTATAACTCTGCCATCCGATACGACTGAGCCTGCAATTTCACGGATGAATTTTAAACCGATTGATACTATCGAGAATATGAATGATTTTGAGGAAAAGTTGTCGAAGATAGATTTTTATCAAGAATGGGTGAGTGATGACTTTATCCCAATTATTATCCAATAAATAAATTTTATGATATCTAATAACATTTTCAATTTCAGTATGAAAATTTGAGATTAATCTGCGGTGACAAACAAATGGAGCCGACAAGCACTTACTACATCCTAGTTGACGCGATGTTTACACGACGGTTCTTTACGTTGGTGTCATGGGCTGGCGGGAGTAAAAGTACAGCATCAAAGATCCTGTTCCGTTCATTCAAGCGAACTATTGCTTTTTCGTGGATTTGGTCCGACAGAAGCATCCGCACTATTCGAACGAGTCTTGCGCAGATTTTTTCAAATCGAAAGTTATATCAAACTGCACAAAACGTGCTCAAGGTCAATTCCTTCGCAAATCTCATACAAAACACCGTCCCAAAGCAATGAAAACCAATCTCGAAGATGAGAATGAGATCAGCAACATCAATGATAGCAATAATTGCTTGGTTGACGTTAGTACAGAAAGAACCGTTTCTACGGTAGCTGATGAAAAGGCAGATAAGCCAAGAGTTCCGCTGCCAGCTGATAAAACTGCAAGCAAAGGTATTCTGAAGACACCATCCCATAAAACAGTTGACGGGACACGCGGTTCGTTATCAGCCAATAAGACTGTAAATTGTTTGACACCACCTAACAAAGCTACCGTCGAATCAAGTGCTGCAATCATCGCAATCGAGAAGAAAGACGTGAAAAGGCTGCAAACATCGAAGGTTGGTAATTTGGGCATTGAGTCGACATTGATTACCGACGAGAATACTGATGACTCTGGCAGCGACTTAGACTATAGCGTAAGTGGAATAGATAAATTATTTTTGAAGGAGTATTTGTCATGGCGTATTCTATTAATTTTTTCAAGGATTCCGAAGACGAGTTGCCTACGTAGGACGGAAGTTCTGGGCGGAAGAAGACAGGCTGTAACGTCAGGTTCCTAACGAATTGAATAATAATAAACTTTTCAAACATTTCCAATATTTCATTTCTTTTTTCTTCTCAATAAAAAAATTCATAATTCAATTTCTCAACGAAATAAAATTTTCGAATTCAAATATAACGATCCAATTTCCAAACATTTAAAGTAACGATAAAATATTAAATATTAAACTCACTCATAAAAGAACGAAAAAAATTAAGGTTGGTAGGATTTATTAGTTCGGTGACAAAACGAAAACAAAAACGAAATGAAAAAAAATATTATTATAAATGCCGTAATGGCGATATTTTCTCTCAATCGTTGTTTCATCACGAAACAGTTTTGTTGTTAAAGAGTTTATCTAGTATAAAAGAAAATTTTGTAAAAGTTTTTTGGTGTTTCCATATTGTTAACGCTGGAACGATAGGTTGCTAAAAAAAGGAAAAAAAAAACAAAATAAATATAGGAAAAAAAATACATAACATTATTCAAACTCAAAAAAATATCGTTCCATCGTTAATCGAATTATGTAACTGCAAATGATGATCAGCTGATGGTTCTGAAGATAAAACAAATTAAGTAATTACGTAATAGTTACCTAGATATATAAGATAATAGTTGAATTATATGATATTAGATACTTACAAATAGATAATAATCACGAACGAGATGACCTTTTTGACATTCTATTTATATTTATGTTAGACGTTTACCGATTGGTTGCATTCAGTAGTTTTTTTTCTCGATATTTATAAGTTTATAACAAAATTGTAATCTGAATGTTGGCAATCATGGTAGAACGGTCTCGTTGTCGAGTTTGATTGGTGATATATAAGTTGTTGTTTTTGCTAAAAACTTGTTCAATTTTAGACTGAAAGTCGCTTACATTTTTTTTGGCTTCGTTCAATAAAGTCAAGTTTGTTCGAATATATTCTTTTAAATTAAAAATGTCGCCTTCGTTTATATTAGTGTTGTTTTTGATGTAAATCAGTTAGATCTAGAAAAAGCATATAAACGCAGTAAAGTTTAGAATTGTTTAAGGATTTTGTTGTAACTTAATTTGTGTTTCATTCAAATGGCGTCTAAATAAATGTTCAAGACTATTGATGACTATTGAACTACATTCAAGCAGAACTTCATGCATGATCATCGTAATTGGCAGCTGGAATCTCAAAATACAAACCTAGCTGGTTTCATTGGAAAGATAATTAATTCGTAATACTAATTGTTTCTTGTCTATTTTATGGTTAACTGTTGTCAACTGGGTGTGGCAGACCGTCGGCCATTTTGGCTGATAGTGCTCAACGATTGTGCATTGTCTTCGTTGATATCGAATGTACTGTAAATATCAATCAGCTAATTAAGAATCTTTGATGTCCAGCTACTTCACATCGTCAATTGTGAATTATCTTCGTTAATATCGAATGTACTATAAGTATTCATCATTTAGTTAAGGACCTTTAATGTCCAGCTACTTCGATCATCAGTTGTAAATTGTCTTCGTTGATATCGAATGTACTGTAAATATCAATCATCTAATTAAGAATCTTTGATGTCCAGCTACTTCATATCGTCAATTGTGAATTATCTTCGTTAATATTGAATGTACTATATATGTTAATCATCGCTAATTCAGAATAATTGAGGCACAGTTACATCACATCAGCAACCGTGCATTATCTTCGATAATATTGAATCTATTATACATGCTGATCATCGCTACTTAAGATTACTGGATATAAGTGACGTATTTTGATACATTGTTATAGCAACTTTCAACATTGTCTTCGTTAATATTGGACTTGCTACATATGTTAATCATCGCTACTTGAAATTATTTGATGCACAGTCACATCATATCAGCAGCCGTGCATTATCTTCGTTAATATTGAATCTCCTATACATGCTAATCATCTCTATTTATGAATATTTGCTGCACAGTTGCATCATATCAGCAACCGTGCATTGTCTTCGTTAATATTGAATGTACTATAAATGTTAATCATCGCTAATTAAGAATATTTGATGCACAGTCACATCATATCAGCAACCGTACATTATCTTCGTTAATATTAAACTTATTATGAATGCTGATCATCGCTGTTCAAGGATATTGACGCACAGCTGCATATTTTGATACACTATTACTACCATCATCAATTGAGAACAATTATTCACATCGATTTTTTAAATTGTGCAATGTTTACCAGAATATTGAAGTTATTATATATACTGAACATTGCTAGTCAAAAATACAGACCACTGTTTACATATAGCCCCTATTTTAATTAGAAATATAAATATATGAACAGTGTTAAAATCAAAAAAAAATTCTGTTTCAAAGTTTTAAATGGTTAATGGTTAGAATTCAATTCGTGTTTGGTTTCGAAAGATATCGATTCCATGTTTGATTTTAGAACGAATGAAATTAAATATCTGTGTTTAGAAATAAAAGATCACACTAACAGAAAGAAATGAAAATATCTAAAATATTTAAGTCAGTAAAAAGAGATTTTCACCTGTGTTGTTGTACTCTGGTTAAAATAATTGATTAACATTAATAAATGCAAGATATATATATATATATATATATATATATATATATATATATATATATATATATATATATATATATATATATATATATATATATATATATATACATATATATATATATATATATATATATATATATATATATATATATATATATATATATATATATATATATATATATATATATATATATATATATATATATATATATATATATTTATTTATATTTATATATATATATATATATATATATATATATATATATATATATATATATATATATATATATATATATATATTATATATATATATATATATATATATATTTATATATATATATATATATATATATATATATATATATATATATATATATATATATATATATATATATATATATATATATATATATATATATATATATATATATATATATGTATATATATATATGTATATATATATTTGTATATGTATTTGATGACAATCGGGCATTTCATGATTAGTTTTGATACTTTTGTTGCTAAAAGTCCAAGGAGATTCAATTTTGAATCACATTAAAACAATTACCTAGGCGAACTGAATTATTCAATGTCTTTTAAAGGTTTATACGACGTTTTATCTGAAAGCAGGGAAAGAGGTTTATATAAGAGGTTTATACAGCAAAAATATCTTTTTTATAGGATTCTTATATAATAACCTTATACAGTTTAAACAGGCAGAGTGATTATGAAAGTCTGTATACGGGTAAAAACAAAATGAAAAAAAAAAAATTATTATTTTTACTATCCGATTTTTTTATTTTAATTTCTATTAGTTGAACATTTGTTTCTGTTTATTTTAAGCATATTATTTTTGTGATGATATTAATATTAATATATATTTAGAGTTTATTTTTTGTTTCATAAACTTACATTTTTTTTAATCAGCAACCGGTGGGATCGAACTCGTAACCTCTGCGTTACTAGTCATGCATGCTGTACCATCGTCTATTCTGAAATATGTTTTGTATACGCTTAAAGTAATACACTAATTTTTTAAATTTTACTTATATAAAAGCTGTATAAGGCAAACGTGCGCTTTTATTCTGACGTTTCATTTTAATTTCTCGTGTGGTTGATTTGAACATATATATATGTCTATCTGCGTATAATTGCTCTATATTTCGTTTTATTCGTGGAAAAGTGAAAAACAAAGGTGCGGATAGCAAAAGATAAGTCTAACACAGTTTAATGCATTGGCGTATGTGCGCTCGAGTTTT